>JASDQU010172831.1:1115-20928 GCA_032191745.1 Picea mariana
TGATTCTGCGCGACCCTCTTTATGTGCCATGCATCTTCCCCATCTCCTCTGCCAATGCCTTCTCCTTTGTCTTGTCATCGAGGTACTGCGCGAGACTCTCCCCCCGATATGGCAGCCCTGTAATAAAAGAAATGAGCTCTACGTCTATCGAGATAGACTCTTCTACCCATAGGTACCCTCCGTGGGTGACTTCCATTAACTGCTTAACACAATTGTTTACGCCGTGGTCCCTTACAAAATGTGGGATATCCAACAAGTTTAGAATCTCGGTGTTGGCTAGTTAGGCTACCCATTGTTTCGGTTGCAAAGTTGGATCACGAAGGCTCCTGTACACACGATGTCTGGGTAAACTTGCCTTGCAAACTCAGGGAACTTGTCCACGTCAGTCACATCATGGTTTGAGTACCGTAGTTTTTCCATGCATCCTAAAAGGTTAGATGTGATATGCACCCCTTCTGGAATGCATGGTAAGACTATGGTTGTTGTAGCCTGTTTGCGTGGTGATCTTGCTACAATTTGTTTTCCCTTTCATTGTGGTGGCTGACTCAAGGTTCTAGCCTCCATTGTTTGATCCTCTGCATATACCTCTAGCTGGCCGGTAACATCTTCTATTGTACCCTCTTGTTTTTGCTCCGGCACTACTTTGTGTGACCTTCCTGGCATGATCGCTTCTGTCTAGTTGGGGACCATCTCATTAACCCTTAGGGCCTCTTTAGGGTTTTCCAGGTACGAAGGATTGCCTGTGTCCTTGGCCTGCTGGCTTTGTTCCACTTCTAGCATATCAATGTCAATGCCAACCACTGTTGTTTGTTGGGTTTCCTCCACCACGGGTGTGGGGCTCGCTGGTTCCATATTGGGTGAAGGAATTTCGTCTAAGTTGACAAATTCATAAGTATATGCGAGTTCCTGTTCCATTCCTTATGGCTGTTGTGATGCTCTGAGGTTGCTTTGAGGTCTTCTACAGGCCTGGCTCGACGGGCCTAGCTTGGATGGTGCCATGGTGGTTAAGATGATTTTTTCTGAGCTAGTTCATTCTGTAACTCTTGCTAACTTCATCTATACTCCATATACTCTGTCGGTCTGTGATTTCTCAATTTCACAATAACCCTTTTGTTACCCGCATGCTTTCCTTATATAGCAATTGTGTGAAACTTCTCGAAGAAGTTACCCGAGCTATGGTTTAAATGAATTGGTTCTTCTCACGTACCTGACTTTGAATTCCCTTGATGGCGCCAGTTGGCGCAATTAATGCGACGTTGCGTCAAATGTTCCTGTCATTCAATTTTGGTAGACACCGCCAGTTGGCACCTATTTGTCGTAACCGCCATTTTTCCAATTTCCCGTCTTTTTCTGACCATTGGTCCTTTTTCCGACGCGCTAAATTTTCCAAGTGCGCATTATCATGTTGTTTGGTTGGTGCACATGGACATTTTTTTTTTTTTGTGCTAAGACTGTTTTAACTACGTGTTGTCTTCTGGTGTCTGGCACGGTAACCCCTCTGTTGTTGGGTGCAGTCCTTTGTTGTCTAGTGCATTTTTTTTTTTTTTTATGTGCAAGGAGGTTGACTGTCCCTATATAGTTTCAGTCAACTCCCATTGATCATTCCTTGAAGTTTTTCTCCTCCCAAATCCTTCAACTGTACAACTCCCCCATATGTGACATTATTCACTTCATATGGTCCCAACCAATGCATTCTAAGTTTTCCAGGGTGTTGAAGAGATTTACTGTCGTATACCAAAACTAGATCTCCCTCCTTGAAACTTTTCCTTTTAATATGTTTATCATGTCAAGCTTTGTCCCTTGCTTTCTGTACCTCTAGGTGAAACCCTACTAGAATTATATTTTCTTCCATGAATATCAGTTGACTTAGTCTTTCTTGTACTGTGTCTTGCTTTGTCATGTTAGTAATTGTTGCTACACGCAGACTAGGTACCAAAAATTCCAATGGCACCACTACTTCTTGTCCATACACCAATCTGAATGGTGTCTTCCCTCTAACTTTTTTACATGTGATCATGTATGCCCACAATATTGCTGGTATCTTTAAGTTCCAATCGTCCCTATTGAAATTACATATCTTTGTCAGTGCATTTTATAGGATCTTATTAAAGGCTTCCACTATTCCATTTACTTGAGGATGATATGGTGTACTCTTTTGGTGATAAACTTCAAACTCCTTAGTCATAGCTTTAATAGTGTTGTTAATGAAATGAGTGCCTTGGTCACTCATCAAAATCCTTGGGAATCCAAATCTAGTGATCACTTGCTCAAAAAATAAGTGTGTTGTTGTCTCTGCATTGCAATATTTTACTGATGTTGGTTCTGCCCATCTTGTTAAGTACTTTGTCGCAGTAATAATATACCTTTCTCCTGACCTTTTGGATGGTGAGTTAATTGGTCCCACAAATTCTATTGCCCATTTTTTGAGTACCTGCAAGGTTACTTATGGCCTTAGGGGAATCTCATCCTATCTATTAGGTTTACCAACCCCCTGACATACATCACATTTCTAGCAGTAGTCCTTTGAATCTCTGTGAATAGTCGGCCACCATAGTCATGTGCGCAAGACCTTCTGCGTGGTATCTTTTCTTGCATAGTGTTCTCCTGCTATTCCCTCATGGGCCTCTCCTAAAATCCTACTTCTTTTATGTTATAGTACACATCTTCTCAAGATGTTGTCTACACCCATATTGTATAAGTGTCCTGCAATCAATTGATAGTCTACAGCTTTGACTACCAGATTTTTCATCTGCACAGTGTTGAATTCTTGTGGCATAGTCCCTGTACTCAAGTATTGAATGATGTCAGCAAAATATTCATCATCGACTTGGACTGAAATTAATTGTGCATCGAAAAAGTTGTCCTCTAGATTTGTAGGTTCCTCTCCATTAGTGATCCTTGATAGGTGACCAGGTCCTTCATTCAACTTCCCTAGTTTGACTATCACTTCAAAGTCAAATTCCTGGAACAACAATAACCATCTACAAATTATCCCCCCCAACACTGGCTTATTGACTAGGTATCTGAGAGATGAATGATCTGTAAACATCTTGAAATGTTTTCCCAATAAGTAATGTCTGAAATTCTGAAGATCATAGACCATAGCTAAGCCTTCTCTTTCTATGGTATTGTAATTATGCTCTGACTTTGACAGTTTTCTGCTAGCAAATGCTATAGGATGGTCCAATTCCCCTATTCATGGTTGCGCCAGAATGGCTTCAAGTGCTATGGTTGATGCATCTACATGAACATGGAATGTATTTTCCCAATCCAGGAATACTAGTATTGGTGTAGTTACCATCTTCTCTTTTAGAGTGTCTAATCCTCGCTGACAGTCCTTATTCCACTGAAACTTGCTATATTTTTTCAACAATTTCTCCATTGGTGTAGTGATCTGTGCATACCCTTTTATGAATTTCCTATAGTATCATGTGTGTCCCATTGTTTCTCTTAACCAACGTACTGATTTTGGTGGTGGTAGATTAACAATTACTACAATCTTGGCAGGATCTACTAGCAGGCCTTATTTGCATACTATATGGCCCAATAGTATCCCAAAGGGTGTTCTGAAGATGAACTTCTTGATGTTTAGCAATATTTGACACCACCTGCATCTTTCTAACATCATCCTCAACACATCTACATGGTATTTCAACAAACTGTAGACTGTCCAGTCATCCAGATATACCTCTAGAAACTTTTGGATGAATTCTTTGAATGCAACTATGACTACTCTGGAAAATATTGTTGGTGCATTCTTCAGTCCAAACGACATGACTGTGTACTGGTAGGACCCCCATTCTATGGAAAACATGGTCTTGTACCTATCTTCTGGAGCTATATTGATCTGATGGTAGCTTGAGAATTCGTTAGTGAATGAGTAAGCTTACTGACCTCCTATGTTCTCCAACACCTCATCTGTGAAAGGAGTAGGGAAAGGGTCATGTAGGCAAGAATCATTCAACTTCCTCAAGTCGACACATATCCTTATCCCTCCCTGCTTCTTCTCCTAAAATACCATAGGGCTTAACCATTCATTTTCCTCTACTGGTTCTATGATTCCAGCCTCCAATATCTTATCAATTTCTACTTTCACTTTTTGCTTATATATTAGGTTTAGTCTATATGGTCTCTGTCTGATCGGTCTTGCCTTAGATCTGAGAGGTATCTTCATTTCACCTAGATCTCCTACTATGCCTTTCATTTCCATGAACGTTGTTGGGAACAGGTCGTTGTACTCGCGCAATAACTTTGTTATGATTTCTACAGTCTGTTCATCCCAGTAGTCTCCAATGCTGGCCATTTTGGGATTCTCAACTGTCCCAACATTGACTTTTTCCACCTTGATCGACACAACAAATACTCTTGACTCTAGAGGTGGGCCTTCCACCTCTCTTTCACCTTCAAGTTTTGTTATCTGAATGTTGTGCGAGTCATATTCATCTAGTGCTTCTTCCTGCACATGGTAGAATGATAGTATTTATTTTACTGTCTGTCTATTTTGTTGTTGATATTCGGTCATAAGTGTTGGATTAATGAGAGGGGGGGTGAATTAGTAATAGAGAAATTCAATTATTTTTAACCACAATATGAAAGTGTTATATCAATGTAGAATTATCATTGAATAGTTGCAGAGTAAATAAACAATGAACAAATGAGAAATCATACACATACACAGTACACCAGTGTTTTTACGTGGAAAACCAAAGCATGAGAAAAACACAGAATGATTTTTCTTATATGTATTTAAGAATTACATTCATTGGAAGCATCGAATTCCTTTGTTTTCTAGATGCAACTGGAAGGAGGCTCCAATCCCCTAATTTCTCAGGCTACAAACTGAGGGAAGATCCAACTTCTCAATTCTCTAGATACAACTAGAAGGAAGGTATGACCCCCTATGTTCTACGGCTACAACCAAAAGCTGGCGACAACCACCTGTCCTTGCCCCATCCAACTTCCCTGACGTAGAAGTAGAATGATGGAACCACTGTCACACTATCACTATGAGATATACTGTTGTAAACCTATACCAATCAACTTGCATGAAACAACCTGTACCAATAACCTAAACCATGCATCAATCATGCATCAACCTGTACCTCAACTTGTAATCAACCTGTACCATAAACAAGTGCATCAACCATGTGCCAACTTGTACCAAACAACCTGTAATCAACCTGTACCATAAACAAGTGCATCAACCATGAACCAACCTGTACCTCAACTTGTACCATGAACAAGTGCATCAACCATGCACCAAACCAATACAAATAACATGTCACAACAACCTGTCCAAACAACCTATCACAACAACCTATCTCATCAATATTATCAACCAAATCATATCTACTCACCAAGATCAATCACCAAGACAATTCTCAAAGATGTGCATCAACCAAGCATAACACAACAACTCATAATCATCACCAATATCAATATGTGCTTCTAATAATATACCAATACAAGTATGCTACATGATCCATAAACCATGTGTACAATACTACTAACAAGTGCCTCCAACCATGTACAAAGTATGTACCAATCATGTATACACTACTCATCAACTATGACTCATCAATATGTACCAACATCATTGACTATACACCTCATGTATGTGCCAACTCATCAACTACTTGTCTCAACCATGTACCCAACATGTACCTCAACCAAAATATTTCATCAATTTCATCATCCAAATCTGATTTGTAACTGTGTAATAGACCTAGTGTATAAGATCACATACCTGCAAACCTTCCTTAACTTTAACAGCAAGAGACTAGCATTTTCATCAAACTTTACTTTAGTCTCACACGACTAATTTTGGATTAGTCAACAACCCTAACTTGAAATAATCATAACTATGTACTTGTAATGAATAAAGATCTAAATATGGTATGCAATGTTATTCAATGTCTTTTATGAAATTCCTCCAGACTTCACTACTTGGAACCTCTCAAAAAATGAGTTATAGCAAAAATGACATACCTTGTTGAATTTTGTCTTATTCTAGAGAGAGAACTTGTAGAGCGTGCCCTGCACAGAATATTTGTTGTATGGATTTGAAAATTGTACACAGAATACTAAATACTATATTATAACCAATACATCTGGTCTTACTAAATTTGGATATGTTATGAATAATTTATGACGTTTTTACCCAAAACACCTGTTTTAGACTAGTTTCAGGACTAGCCACAAACCCTATCTTCCACGGCGTGTAACTCCAAAAATACAATGACCCACAATTTGAAATTTGTATCACAATTACTTGGATATGTTTCCTCAATGTCCTCCCAATTTCACGGTCTGAAGCATTCTAGAATTTTTTTTATTATGAAAATGGTGAGATGACCTGTAAATAACATACCTTAGAAAGCATCATCAGAAGAATTTATCCTCCTTTGAATTTCGTCCTTCTTTACTTCACCTTCCCTCTGAAATTCGGCTTAGATATCCTTTGGTTACCTCAGTCACCTGTAGATATTCAATATGCTCAAGTGTGATTAAAATGAGAGAGCATTGCCTCTTATTTATACTTTCATGTAGCTTCCTCAAGGGGTTACCTTTTAACCATCTTAACCCACTTTCCCTATTTAAGAGTTAACCCACTTCTAACCACTTGTCAACTTAGTAATTTATCCATTAAATTTATTATTTAAATAATTTATTTTTTATTCACTTTGACTTATAGTACACCCATCACTTCACTTTATTATTTACCTTCTAAAATCTCTTAAACCACTTTGACTACTTTGACCTTTTGGGGCTTCTAGATGACTCATGAGGGTTCTCCAACTTCACATGGCCATAACTCTCTAACCGTGAGGATTTATGTGACGTTCCACATACCACTGGAAATGGCATGACATGTACTATCCATATAGAATATTCTTACCTACAAATATATCAAAACTCATACCATTATCCATCAAATAAATTTGGCTCCATTACCCAAACCTTTCTCCAACTTCACATGGCCATAACTCTCTAACCGTGAGGAATTATGTGACATTCCACATACCACCGGAAATGGCATGACATTTAATATCCATATGGAGTAGTATTACCTGAAAATATATCAAAACTCATACCATTATCCATCAAACAAACTTGGGTCCATTACCCAAACCATTGTGCTACTGGAATTCGCTACCGAACTTTCTTCAAGGGTTGACATCAATGACAACCAACCCAATTAATCAACAATATCCCCCTTTGGAATTGTTGGCAACACTATGATGCAATATTGAAGTCATGTCATTCATGTTCCCCCTTTACCTTTACCTTTTCATTTACCTTTGCATTTGATAAATCTCCCCCCCTTTGACATCAATGGAAAAGGTATCTTTCCATCCGGGGTTGCTCCCGCTAACTGAAATTTCCTTGGGGATACTCCCCCTAACTGAACTCTTCCTGAAACTGATTTTCCAACCTGAAATTTCCTCTTTATGGTGCTTCCTCATGTAAATCTGAGACATATAAGATAAGCATTCAAAAACATTCATTTTGGAGTATAAATTACTCCGAGTCTATGGCGTAGAAACTCAAAGGCTTCCCGTGGAAGTATTTTTGTAAATATGTCTTCCACTTGCTCTTTTGTGCCTACATATTCAACTCTGATTTTCTTCTCTGTAACCTGTTCCCATAGAAAGTGATACTTTATTGGAATGTGCTTCATCTTGGAGTGCATCACTGGGTTCTTTGAGATACTGATGGTGCTTGTATTATCACAATAGATCTAAATGAGATCATCATACTCAACCTATATATCTGTCAGAGTTTGTTTCATTCATAGAACCTATGTACAACATCCTGCTGCTGCAATATACCATGCCTTGGCTGTAGATAAGGATATTGATGATTGTTTCTTTCTTATCCATGATACTAAAAACTCACCCAAGTAGAAAACTACTCCATTGGTGCTTTGTCGGTCATCAATGCAACCTGCCCAGTCTGCATCTGTGTAGGCAATAAGTGATAGATCCTTTCCTTTTGGATACCATAATCCAAACTCTTATGTTCCTTTGAGATATCTGAAAATCCTGTTTACTGCTAATACATGTGATTCCTTTGATGCTCCTTGAAATCGTGCCACCTGTCCAACTGCCTGCATTACATCTGGTCTGTATGTTGTCACATATAGTAAGATACCAATCATTGACCTCTATTGCCTCTCGTATGTACACTTTGAATCATCATCTTTGCTCAACTTGCAACTGGTTTGCATAGGAGTGGTAACTAGTTTGCAATCTTCCATTCCGAACCTCTTTAGAATTTATACGATATACTTAGTTTGAGAAATAAAAGTTCCTTGGTTTCTTTGACATATCTAAAGAAGCAAAAAGAAGGATAATTCTCCAAGTAATGAAATTTCAAATTCATTCTACATATCCTTTGCAAATTTCTGGCTTAACCTGACATTAGTACTTCCAAAAAAATATCATCAACATANCTAAGAATTACTCTATTTTGAATGTGAATTGTTGTATGCACTGCATGTGTCCAAAAAATATCTGTCAATTTGGAATCCATTATCATTGTTTGAGCCATTTCCTGTGTAATTATCATCCATTATGAAAATGTTCTTTTGTCTCTCAACCACTCTCTGAATCCATGCTCTCGTCCATTGTCATATATCTGTCCAAACCTATTAAGTGTTCTTATGAATCCATATCTGTCCATACTGTCCAAGACTCTACTTGCACAACTGTCCATAATGCTGACCCATTTCTCACTATACTATCATGAAGTCCTTATTAATCTATCAAACTATGTTTCTGCTAACTCACTTCTCTGAATTTGTCTTCTCAAAGTCTGCAAGCTACTCGAAGGATGGTTCTTTGGTATGTCATAACTATCACATAGACTTACCCTGTCTAATATTCATATTACTTGGGAGTCTCTAAGCCGGATGGCTCAGAACAATTCCTGCTTTGAAGTGTATTCATCATCATCTTCATTGGTAGATTCATCATCATATTCATTGGTAGATTCATCATCATCTTCATTGGTAGATTAATTATATCTCTGATCTCTGAATTCTTTCTTTCTGTCTGTGGATTCATCTTTCACTACAATGCCTGAAAGTAATATCTCTTGAACTTGTTCCTTATTTACCTGTCCTTCTTGTTATCACATAAATTTGCCTAGGGTCACAGTTAACAGCCATAAGTGCAAGAAAGCAGGCGAGTGTAGTTTGCAGCAATAAAAATCCCCTGTGAATTTCGATTTGGTACCATCTCTAGACATAGTTGGAGGGTTTCCACAGTTGGCAGATGGCTAAAACTTTTGCGGGGGCGCTAAAATAGCCGATGCACCCAGATCATAGATCACGATCAGATCAACAACCACCAATCATTTCGGTGCCACAAGTTGCACGGGAGTTAAAATCCGAAGGGCAAGCAGAAATCCAAACCACGGTATTATGGGGAGGCTACGTGGATGAAAATGGTGCATTTCGGGCTCGAAAGTTGTGTGGGTCCAAACTGCTTTCGATGGCCCCAAAATCACATACTTTTACAGGGCTATATCCAATAGTAGCACGTGGCCATCCCTTAATATCCAAATCACATCCCGATCCCAAGGAGGGTTCATCCAATTAACAAGGATTGAATTTTGTGGCCTTGAAACCACCTTCTTATTCAATGCCCAATCCATGAGTGGCATGTGGTTGCACCCTAATCTTCCAGCCGCGCTCCGATCCCGAGGAGGATTCAGTTAATGAACAAAGACTGGTAGCTAAAACCTTAGCTCAATCCATAAATAGAAGGCATGGAAGCTATGGCCGAGGAGACAGAACTGTCAGCCTGAGATACCACGATGGATGGTTTCATCTTGCGGGCCCTTGATAATCTGAGCTTGTGTCTAACAGGAGGATACACACACAGTCTGACAGAGGATGCACAGGAGAAAATATTTGGATGGGATAACCAGATCACATTCCTTGTTGTTAACCACTGTTCTGAGTATAAAAGCAAGAGATCAAAGCAAAGAAAAAGGGGGAGGGTTCAGAGGCTGGAGAGTCGAGAGAGTTTTCGGAGAAGGGCTCTATATTTTTTAGTTTGTAATCCTGAGGGGCTTGGATTGTAAATATTATGTTATTGAATATTCCTTTGAGTTGTTTTTATCAGACTGTCTTCTTAGTTTACATGTTGTTCTGTTCCTCTTGTCTAGATGTAGCATCTTTGATCTATGGATTCTTGAGGCGGTAGAGTATCTGCTTTCATCTTGCCCATGTTTCATCATTTATCACTCAGACGCTTGTTGTTTTTCTTCTTGTCTAGATGTAGCATCTTTGATCTATGGATTCCTGAGGTGGTAGAGGATCTGTTGTCATCTTGCCCATGTTTCAACGTTTATCATTCAGACGCTTGCTGTTTTTCTTCTTGTCTGGATGTAGCATCTTTGATTTATGGTTTCCTGAGGTGGTAGAAGATCTGTTGTCATAATTCCCATCTTTCATGGTTTATATCCTAGTGAAGATGATGAAGAGCATAACTTTTTCATGTATTCTTTGGAACCTTGTAGCATGGTTCCTGTGTATGATAATTATGAACTTGGTCATTGGGAGGGCCATGAAGGAGAAAAGGAAGAGCTAAATGTGCAACTTATCTCGTGTCCAGCACTTGTAAATGAGAAAATATCACTTGGGATTAGCCAACCTGCATCAATCCTTTACCCACCTATACATGCTGAGAACATCAAACATCGGGTAAGAAATGATGCAATGAGGGAGATAACTTCTTACCAGTTTAACATGCCTTATTATAAATTTTGTGACCCTGTGGGGTTATATACAAAGTCGATTTCTCCAAAAGCATTGGAGCCTGCAAAATTAATCATCTTATCATCATTTGTGTGTATGGTCAGTGTTCCAAAACATGTTTTCATTCTGCTGTCATACTTCCCTTACCTTTTGTGGATAATTTGCAGTGAAAGGAGGAATTATATTACCAAACAGTTTGGGTGACTATGGTGCAAGTTTGCTTTCACCTAACACATTGTAAAAAATCAGTTAGTCTAGGATTGTACATAAATAAGCTCCTTTTGGAACACATGTGTTTGTTTTCTTTTTGTAAGTAGAATAGTGTACATGTCAGCCTGTGGTCCTCAACATGATGCATTTGATCTCGATGTAATATCCGCCAGCAAATCCCCAATTGTAATTAAGCTAGGAGGCTTATGTGATTATTAGGCCAGAGAGCCTAGGATGCTAAGTCCATAAGCCTGATTTTTGTATATGTAATTATGAAGATCATTAATAAAAATTATACATCGCTACGTGTAGACCAACAACGAAGAAAGAGTGATGGGGGACTAAGCTCCACTAGTTAGGGAAAGGGATGGGACTGAGAGGCTAGGAAAGAGGGGCTAAGCTAGAGGGCTTAACCCAAGGGAATATTACAATATATTCCTGAAAATGAAAATACTAAAGTGGGGAAAATAAACCCAGTTATCCTAAGTTCCTTGGAAAGGGAACGAGTGCTAAATGGAGTGCATGCAGCTCCAAGAAGACATGTGTCGACCTGGGTGCATGCAGTTAAAGCTGGAAAGTTAGCTCATTGGGGGGGTTTACTCACCATTCTCCCATCCTTCACCTAACTCGTTTGGCCTCCATCATTGACCCTTACATATTTAACGCACCTTTGAAACCAGTAACCTGTCAAGATAACCTATGTTTTCCTGTGAAGCACATCATATATGTACTTGCTAGAGCCATGCTGTGCCTTACCGAATTGTGGTTGTGGCCATCCCTTGAGATATAGTGAGCCTTTTTATTGTCCTCACTTTTTGGAATTGAGTTGAAGCTGGTTGAAGAAGAGGGTTGTTAGGCCCGTGGTTGAAGAGGCAAGTTGTTAGGCCTGTGAGCATCTCTCTCCAGGTGAGAGAGTTTGTTGGGAAGTGATTTTCTCCTAGGGAGAGTCCAGCATCAGCTACGGAGCTCTGATAATTCCTGATCCATCCTATTGCCAAGACCCTAAAAGGTAAGTGGAGTAGAAAATGGACTATGGAACACTGAAGGTGCATATTTCCAGGGTGGAATAGGCATGTGGGGAATGAGATTCCGTGAGTAGTGGGCGTAAGTAGGATCTTGGAGAGAATCCTTCCATTTGCATTGTGCAATTTTCTGTAACCTCAGCCTAGTCTAGGATTCCTTTTCCCTGGGTGGATCTTAGTCCCAGCTCGGGGGTGACCCACTGCTGAAAGTGATGAGCAACGTGGTCTAAGGCTAGGAGGTTCGTGGAAGGTCTGCATGCAATCGGTGGTCTTCTATTAAAAGATAAGTACCACTTTTGTGTTCATTTACATGCTGTGTATTTGTACATGTGTTATAATTGATGAGTAATGCCTGTATATGATGTATGTGTAGGCTTACTATTATTTCAACATTAATCTGTGTATTAGTAGAATATGTTGTATGTTTATGTTTATGTTTATATATATGCACATGATAATTGTCATTTCTATGAGGTAGCATGTCCTGCCCTAGGTGGCCTGGATGTGTATGATGTTTCTGTAAGAATATTTGTGTGGCATAGCCCAATAGGTTATGGCTGGTTATGCTACAAATTGGTATCAAAAAGGTATCAGAGCAGAAAAGAAAAGATACATCCGTTTGGTTGCATTGCTCATCCTGTTGGTGGTTGGGGACGTGACAAATTGGTATCAGAGCTAAGTGAAGTGTCCGAGTAGTGGCATTGCCTAACTTGTTGGTGGCTGGGGATGTTACAAAATGGTATCAGAGCCATGGTTTCAACACTAATCCTGGATGGGCCAGGAAAGTGGAAGTTGAAGAGAAGGTTTCAGAAGGAAACTGTTGTCGAAATGGACAAAATTGAAGTTCAGAGCCCAGTTTTCGACACTGAGCCTGAATCAGGCCGTATAAGTGGTTATGGAATAAAATATCATAGAAAATTGTTGTTGAAAAGGAAAAAAAATGAATTTCAAAGCATTCCAAAGTGCCAAGAGAACACCTTGGCCATCTTTGGAAGCACAGGAGGTATAGCGGTTCAAGAACGATTGCAGAGAAAAAAGACTGCAGTAACCGTGGGTTTGGAACCGCAAGGTTTGAAGTTGGGCCGTGGATCTGTTCGGGAGAAGGAGGATCCTTAAAAACCATCATATCTAGAGAGAGGTGCATGAATATTAACCCCTAAGTACTTCAAACTTCACGACTTCATCGAAGGTTATGTGTGATAGAGTAGAAAGGGTCGAAGCTCGAAGTTACGAAGTCCCAAAGAGGATCTACATCGTAGATCCGTGGGGGGGGGAAGTGTTTACCATTGGATTTGACCAAGTAAGGATAAAAAATGTAGGGCTAAGCCAAGAGAAAAAGGTAAGAAAATTCAGGAGAAATGGGGTATGCTAAGGTGAAATCTCCCGAAGCCTGAAGTCCCAAAGTGACGTGGCCTGCTGACGTCACTAGGGATGACGTGGACACATGGGATGTGTGGCCCATCTTAGTGAGTTAAGAAACTGTGTAAGATATAAATGCAGTTAGAACATGACATATGTCACCCACCTGATTGGATCATGTGTCAGCTTTGTGTGTCTTGCCATGTGGCGCTCCGGGTGGTGGCACAAGGTAGTTAAACTTGGAAAACAAGTTAGCTAGATCGAGGGATACATTAACTTTGATCATGATCTATCAAGATCGATGGTAGAGAGGAATTGAGGAGATCGAAATTGTGCAGAAGATAATTCTACATGGCGGTCCCGCAATCCAAACCATGGTTTCCTAGAAGGGGTATGTGTAAGCGTGGGGACAATTGTGGAACAATCGGCGAGTTACTCCAAAACCACCAACCCATGTCCCTACAATTTGAAAAGTACTAAATTTGATGTGACGTTTTCAATATTAATTAGTTCAAGCACAGAGAAAATGGTCCCCAGTGGACACGTGGTGCTTGATCCCAAGGTCCAGAGACTTGGTACTCCTAAGAAATTGTGTTGTAGTTGCGTTGAGTCAATAACTCGCGGAGGTCGGAGTTAATATCGACCGTTGATCGGGAGAAGGTGCGTGGAAACTGATACCAAAGTCTGGAGACTGGGCACTCCGAAAGGTTGGAGAGTATGGACAACCCAGAACTTCTGAATCCTAGAGTTTTGTAATAAATCCCAACCGTCGGTTGTTGAGGAAGCCATGGACCATTGATCCACCCCACTTCGTGGAGTTTTCCAATTTGATGTTCGAGAGAAATTAGGCATGAAGTAGCAAGAGCTTCTGAAGCCGAAGCTCCAGAGCCTCAAAGATCTCAAGGCTTCGGATAAGCACCTATCTAATAGCACCGGGTCACAACCCGTGGTCACATGCGAATTAAGGGCTAAATAAAAAAGGGGGCTAGTGCCCAAAAACTGTGTTAAAGAAGGGAAAAGGGGTTAGGAAGGAAGCAGGTGGTTTTTTTCTAGTTCAAACCCACATCAAAAGAATACTGAAGACCTATAAACTTTATGATAGGGTCCAACAAAGATCTAAGAGCCATTAGCTCAAAGAAAAGATATCATTGCACAAAAAGTGCATCAAAGAAGAAGCACACGTTTTAAAGGATCATAGATTTTTGCTCAAGGCTCAGAATTGAGAAAGGAAGTCGTCATTGGAAAGGTCTCGGAAAGAGGATTCCAAATGTAATGGTTACATTAAAACAAAAAAAGTGCTAGAGATGTATTCAGATAGAAGAAAGAAGGAAGAAGGATGGGGAAAATTATTTATTCTACATCTGAGATTTTTTAGAAGTCATTGGATCAGATGTTGGGTTCAATAAGCAGCATGGAAACCCCGAATGAAATTCTTGTTTGGGGAAGACAGTCTAGGTGACAATATTTTCACATCAAATGTGAATGCTAGGTGGAGAAATCTATCTGCGATACATGATAATGAATGAACCATAAGTTCATATGGAGATGCAAAGCATGGGAATAAGGAAGGTTTTATGGAATATGAAAGAGTTTGGAGTCAATATGTGACATCTCCAAAGATCAGTCCTACAGATTGGAGGTACCACCTCCATTATTTCTAACAAAGTGTGCAGTGGAAGCATGGCATGAAGGTCATCAAATATGGCATGACAGAAGTTGATTTTTCCAGTCAGGCTGAAAAATCAGATGGGTCAAGTCATGAGAAAATAATAATTCATCAATATAATACCAGTGTTGATATGATCATCCATGGAAATGCTAAACCAAATTGCTTCAAGAAAGAAGTTGGTGTTAACTATCCAAGGTTACTCAGAGAAAATGAATGGAATTATACATCGTTCATGAAGCATTTGAATCAAAGGAATCCAAATAATAATGGAATGCTGAAAATTAATATCAGCATAATATGTGATGGAAAGTATGCAAAGTAAACAAGGAAAAAATCCTGGATGGAGTTAAGTCCATGAACATCCTAAGATAATGAAAGAAGAAATCATGAGATAGATATCAAGATAATAATAATGCATGTCAAAACTCCAGGAAGGAAAGCTAGAATAGTAGAGGATTGTTGATGCACTCCAAAGGTGTGAAGGTATTTCCATAAGAGCATGGAGATATCAAGTCAAGAATAATTTAAAAGTGAAGTGACTTATAAAGAGAAATCAATAAGGAACCAGGAAGAAGAAAAATGTTTTTATGCATGGTTTTGAATGAAGAGGAGATGGTGCCTGATAAGAATCCATATTAAGTGTCATAGAGCCATGAGTGACCACCCAAGAGGTTGGAGGTATCACTTGAATCTATGATGGTAAGGTAAAAGAAGGACTACATTTAATTCTATGCAACTGGAAAAGGGGGCATATGTGTATCCTTACATTATGCTAGATATTGGCTAGACAAGTCAAGTTTGAGGATAGTTGGCAAAGGGAAGAAAAGAGTGAAAGAAAACCTTAAGTACTAAAGTATTCCATCAGGAAAGGTCTGAAGAAGTTCAGTCCTGAAGAGTAACTGGATGTTGAAGAATCCAGAGTCTATAAAACAACTTGGTTTGGAATTTAATTCATTCAAGTACGAGTTGGGATAGTTGGAACCAGGAAATTAATGAAAGATGAAGGTTAATATCATCTTAGTTTGGGACTATAAATGCAAAAGAAGCCAAGAGTGGTTTGGTGTAACAACCCTCCTCGTTACGACAACAACTCTGATAACAGGTGCAATTTTTTTTGTGTGTGTTTAAGGTGTGTGCGCATGTGTAGAAGTAACCGACAATCTAGACTCTACGTCGCCACTCGACGACCAACAAGACACAACCACGATGAACATGAAAGACAAAAATGACGCATGACAAGTAACTGCATGCATAACAACAATCACACGACGATAAGTAGAAATGACTACCCGTCGTCCTACCCTGCAATGGTTAGGACCTCCAAGACACATAAGCAATGCTCAAGCCCAGGTTTCCATCGATTTTAACCATTTAAGGTCTCAGGGATGGCGACTGTTCTGAGGAACATGGAGGTGTCTACGTCCCACCCAACACAAGCAGACCAAGCACACGGAAATTCCACCAACCCAGTACCACATTAATTTTAAGAACAACATACTTCCTTTACTAACTCAGAATAATTCTATTGTGCTTAATTCAAGAACATTTCAACATATAAGTTCGTCCTTAACCATAACATTACAATTCCGTTATCATGAACTAATAAACGCATTAAATTTATATCACCTTGACTTTGCGCAATAACAGGCACCTCCATCAATATGTGATCTCCATAAAAATGCAACTACATTAACTTTTTCATAATGACAACACCAGGGTATATCTTAAATCAACTAACCTAACAATAATCCATCACATTAAACCTATCATATCCTTACCACAATGACAACACCATTGCATATTTAAAATCAATAGCCTAGCAATAATCCCTTTCATTGAAACTACCTTATCTTTACCACAATTGCCATAACTTGAACACTAGCTTTATTACATTCTAATATAAGGACTTGCAATTTAACCATCTAAGCTGCCAAGTCATTGCACTAATGATTAATACATTACTGTTCCAATATATTGCATCAGATTACGGCATCAATTCCTCACATTTAATTCATACATTCCATCCTAAGACGATTCATTATATTAGCATTACCTTACCTTCATTATACTATGGTGTAGTAGCATTGCAATAACTTGTTGAAATAACCTTACAATACATTATCTTTAATACATTTACCCTAACATAATGTAAAAATGTAATAATGTAATAACTCTGAATCTGGCGGGTACATTTGGGAAGTAATTAATCTGGAGGTTACCTAACTCTAGTAAGGCAGTAATAATAATAAGGCAGTGAGATTTAAATACAAATGACGAAATATAACAAATATCAATTTAACTAAAATAAGGAAGGTAACAATCTGAAAAGTAATGCTCATGATAATTCCTCCCTTTTTTTTTGTGGACAGAGTTCAATTGTTACCCACAAATGACGAGAGATGATAATAACAATTTAGCAATAATAAGAATAAAACAATTCTAGAAGAAATGGTTCTGATAATCCTTTTCAACGCTAACTGGGTTTATAGTTTAGATTATAAGGAATCATAAATAGTTATGAATCTTGAACCGTTTGGGAGTATACTGGTGAAATTCCAATATCATTACAATAACATTATCTTTAATACAATTACCCTTACATTTTGCAAGACCATGAATAAGAGCAATAATGACATTCTTTACGTTTTCATAAACATTGTTGTTTATGTTGTTTTATTTTTTTAAGTTATGTGCATGCACATCTTGTTTTCTATTTATTATGTTTCATTATCATTGTTGATTACTCTAATCTCACAAATTTTAGTGAATCTGCTTCAGCATTTTGACATCATTGTTGGGTTTCGAGTTTGACAATGTGGGCGATCCAAGTTTTAGGTGGTTACGACAACTAGAGCTAAATCAAAGTATAAAGATGCGTATACATGATTTGGTAAATTGTTGGCTCTTAGAGATGAGGAGGCGAATTGTGAGGGAAGACAAGATCTAGCTACTTCAAGCTAAGATTGTGTGCATATGACTTCATTTTAATCAGAACCATCAAGTATTGGTTGAGAACATCAAAGTCATTTAGGTATATGGTAATGATGTTTTTATTTTTATTTTGATTACGCATTAAAGCAATGGCAAGGTGGAAATAATAATCATCAAAGAATATAACCCCTCCCTGCCATTCCTAACAGAATGATCAGGAGACAATAATCGTAAAAAAAAAATAAGCCATAATAAATTAAAATTAAAAGAAACGTATTGGCGTCGAATTGCGGTGGGCTTCCTGAAAAGGTATATTGAAAAGGCTGTCATTTCAGAATGAAATCATTGCAATCTAACAGTCGATGAGAATCATAAGGATTCAACCAGAAGGGAACATGGGAAGGATAGCCCCCAGTTCAACACAACCAACACAATGACAGCGCAAGCGCCCAGTTCGATATCCTCCCATGTCTCGTCGATTATAAAACAATAGAAATAAAGGTGCTGAGCACACTAGAAGGGAGAAACCCCAGAAAAACTTGATACGGATACACGGTATAGGAAATTCTTAGCGATCTTAAGGTAAGCAGATTTATTCACGACATAGTATTCCTTCACTAACCTGGGAATCGAGTCCTGTTCCCTCAGCAACATTAAAATATTCAGGTAATGGATGGCATGCATAAAGAGACTCGCCAGGAATTAGGCTGTGGTTGTGTGCAGTCAATCCCTCTAGGAGGTCATGCTAACACCCCAATGCCACCTGCAGCGATAGGGATGTGGACTGACCACGCGCTGTCAGAGAAGAGGTCAGGGGTGGCGTGATTTTTCAGTCGGTGGCAGTTAAGGTAATACACCAGCAGGGAGACGCCCAGGAAGGCGCGCAGAGGCGCAAGCATGATCATGCAGAGAAAACATAAACCCAACCGGCAACAGATCTGAGAGAAAAATACGCTAGGTTAAAAATACACATATCACCTAACACCACCGGGAATATTTCTGAAGGTTAAAGAAGTTGTTCGAAATGCAACGTGCCACAGCGCTGAGGTAAGGATAATACGCAGGGTTGAAACATTTACACAGAGACTATCCACCCAAAAAAAAAACGCAGGAAATTGCACTAAATGAACGCAGATAAATCACCGTAAAAACGCAAGGATTCTTAACCCCAATCACCCAGGAACCGCCAACACCAAGGCAAAGATCCACTTGTGTAAATACTAGGAAAACACGGCCAACCACCGCATAAGAAAAATATAAGGCAACAAAACTAACGGTGACAGTAAGCTCTAACGAAGGTCCCCAACCAAATGCCCACCGTGAAAAGGAATACACCCACTGTCGAGAAAATTCCTGAACCCTAAATAATGAAATTACACAGTCTCGCATAACAAATGAAAGTTACACATGCCAGACAATGAAGAACCATTTTTTTTTTTACACAGTCCAGGGTAAGCACATAAATTATCTTACACAGTCCAGATTCGCATAAGACACCGTCAAGGTAAAAACATGAATGTAAAAATGGGAAGCATAGCAAGAGAGCGCATCAACAAAGGTTTATGAAATTTCCTCCTAGATTTTATCAGCCAGGGCGTGAAGACAAATTACCAAGGTAAAAACGCACAGCAAAAAGGGAGGCAGCACCATTAACGTTCCTTATTAAATAGTCACAGTTACAATTGTCAGAGTAAATAACATGCATTCTACACTACCAAATAGAAACCATACCGTTGCCTAATTCTTGCCGCAAATGACTCCTGTGCTCCATGTCGCTCCTGCTTGCCAAACGTAGAGACTACACCGGTACCTCCCAGCCAAACTCTAGGGGTACTCTGCTTCCCCCTCAGCCCC
>JASDQU010172832.1:9321-21597 GCA_032191745.1 Picea mariana
GAACCAACCATGATCTTTCAAGATTTCTTTTCTTTAATTGAAATCTTTCCACTATTTTAGGGTCAATGTAACTATGGCTTGCTCCTAAATCAATTAAAATAGAAATCAGTTGATTTATGATCTTACGTTCCACCTCAATCATATGGGACATATATTTTTCTTGTCAGTCTTCCAGGGCTGCATATATCCTTGGAATACTTCTGCACATATCTTCCACTGTAGTAACCTCTTGGATGTTGTGTAGTGTTTTTATTTTACCCTCTTTGTGGGGGAAATCCTTGTACATGTGATCTTATTTTCACCCCAACATTTGATAGGGGGTCTTCCCCTTTTCCCTAAGGAGTATTCCTTCTCGGAGTCATTATTATGTTGATTTTGTAGGAGAATGTTGTCTCTAGTGAGTAGGAGAATGTTGTCTCTAGGTTCTAATAGCACTCCTTGAGTGACTAGGCAATATCTCTCCTTTCCTGATGTATGCCTCTTCCTTCATGTCCCGATTCTGATCCATTCTCCGCTTGTCTTTGTAACTGATTTAATCTTTGCATCATCTAAACATTTATCTAATTTTTTTCTTCATGATCCTTTATTATCTTCTCTTTATCATCTCTATAACTCTTCACTTCCATCCCCAAGTTTCTCATAGTCTCTACCCATTCTGTTGGTTCCACTTTTCTCTTGGGTCCATTAGATTTTGTCTCTACATTACCAACATTGGTATGTTTTCCTTTGGCTTCTCTCTCATGACTAAAGGATCCAACTCCATTCTCCATGCCTCAATCTACAACTATGGCTTGAAATGATATGCTTATATCCCTTAATTCTGCAAAATGTACAAGCAAGCAATTTGTTAGAGTTAGGCATATTATACAAAAGAAATTTGTTAGTTAAAATTGTAGGTGATTCTTATTCTCAATTTATGAAGAATTGTATGAAAATTATCCAAATTATGATGAATATGAATTATTCTCCTATGGATTATCTTTCCAAATATTATTCCCATGCCACAATCTGATATCTGAGATGGAAGTTATGGCCTCTTGAAATGAGCCATTTTCTTCACCAAATTACAATTATTGTGCAATTTTCATCAATTCTCACATGAATCGCCCCATCTATCCTCCCAAGGATAAGTTCAATTCCAAACCCCGGTTCGAAAAAACAGGAGGAGTTCGCCATGGTAATGTGCCTTGGTTGATCCACATCTTCGGTTCGTATTTCCTGTGTTATATATTTTGCTGAAGACAATAATGGTTTAATTAATTTTCCATTTTTATAGTTGTTTGAATAAGTGTGTTTTATAACATATGAAGCTCCGGGAGAAATGATTGATATCACCCATACCATGAATTCACTATCAGTTATTGAAAAAAACAAGATCCATACCTTTCCAAAATCCTAGATCCCTGGATTCTCCACTACCTAGATGGTAAAGTTTCCATGGGTTAAGGTTCCTTCATCCAAAGTTGGCCTACCACTAATTTCCCACCCAAGGTTTTTCGTCCCGGATGTCCTATATCTCTGAATGATTAAGGGTTACACCACAAGGTCCATTAATAAACTTCGAGGTGCAATGAATTTGGCATATGGCCCTCCACAAAAACAACAACCGCAAGGACATTTGAATGCCCAGATGTCTGGATGGTCTTGGTTCCATCCAACTAGGTTCTACTTGTACGATACCTCTACACAACATCCAAACATTCATCCACCTCCTCTAGCATGCTTCCAATGATGAGCTTCCACCTAGCCTTCCCATGTCATAGTTCCTACTCTTCTCTTTGTTGGGCCTGAGAAATGTCTATTTTTGGGAAATCCCAAAGTTTCTAGGAAAGCGTTGCATGACCAACTAGAGAAGGGAAAGTAGCGGAAATTAGTTAGAAGTAATAAAAGATAACTGGAATTGTAACTGCAACAGAGAAAATAAAAAAAACCATGCGCCATCTAGACAAGCAGTTAGAAAAGCGACAAAAGAATTGAATTTCATCAGAAAAAGGCCAAAAAAATAGCAGAACAACAATTCTAAGAAGTGGCCAAGAGAAAGGGATAAAGAGGAAGGCAGTGTGACAAGGTATAAGGTTGATTGGTTGGTTAGTTTGAAGCAAATAGTTTCAGAGTTGATTAATGAGTGCACATGAGAGATACTCTTGTTTCATTGTTGTTCAAGTTGAGATCAAGTTATTATTGTTATGATATCATTGTAATGGGTTTTTTGGAGGTTATTGTGCTTCGAAAGTAGGGTATAGTCTGTAATGGGTGTCTAGGAATAGATTTTGTTGCATAAGTAGATGTAATCACTGTATGAAAATTTTTAGATGTTGATAATATAATGTATTATTTGGGCCCTAAACTTTTGTTATATTGTGTATGAATCTATCGTTTCTATGTTGCAGTAGAATCAAAACTTGGAACCCTAGAAGATGTTGGATTGCATCAAAATGTTAGCACAAAATTACAAACAAATGAGACCCCCCAGATAACACAATTTCACTCTGGAGGCAAAGGAATTGGCCCTAAATCCCCCATTGCCCCAATGTCATCCATAAACCTGGTAATTTCTACAACAAATATTTCTTTGCATTAACTAACAAGATCCAATAGTTGACCCATCCTAGATCAGGTCGAACGTGGGTATGGTGTACTAGTTATCATACTGAAGGTCATACAACAATTGAATTTCCAATATTGATGGGTACATGACCCCCTACTCACCTGATGGTGCCTCCAATAGTAGGACCATTGGGAGGGGTTGCGCAAGTTGCCACTATAGTGTCGTTTCACATCCTTGTTCAATACCATGCTTTTCAAAATCATCAAGGAGGCCAAAGAAATGAGTATTGCGAGATTTTTAGAAGTCACATGGACTCTCCAAGGCACTGCCCTATTCTATAAAAGTATACCCCTATTCAAAATACAATATATTTTGAATTATTTGGGTTGCATACTAATTATACCAACCAATGTAGAGATTTTGGATGCTCTCGCTGATAAATTAGATCATTTTGCATTCAGAGTCAATGAAACTCCTCAAGGGTTTGAAGAATTCCATTGAGGTGGAGGAAATATCAGGGGTGGAGAGGCTAGAGGATGAGGACCAGTTCGTTGCTACAACTGTGATGAGCAAGAACATCTTGCAAGAGATTGTCTCCTTCCACAAAGACCATGGTGTGCACATTGTAGGAATAATACCCACTCCACTGAAGATTGTTCGGATCTGATTTCCAAATAGAAAGATAACACAAGGAAAAGAGGATCTAATCTGATAAATTTTGATCCTAGAGATGTAGTTGGGGGAATAACACTCAATATTAACATTTTCACTAGAGGAGGAACCAAGACTAGTGTCGATATTGAAATTCCTAATTGAGTCAATATCCAAAAGGTGGTTCCTAAGAATACCAAGTACGATACTATCAGGCAAAAGGAATTATTTAAGGACATAGTGGAAATGTTTAGACAACTGTGTATTCTTCCATGCCTGAGGTTGTAGAACTAGTTTTTAAACCAAACCAAGAATCGTTAGAGAATCTCTTGCTCAGATAAAGGCCTCAGGTTAGACACAAAAGGTTTTTGATCTGTGATTACAACTATTTTCTGACATTTTGGATGATGAACAAATTACTGGGAATTTGCATAACATAATCAAAAGGGCCTTGGGATTTGAAGGAGACTCGAAAGAGTTCGATGTTTCTAATCATCCAACAAGAAACAAAAATAGGATACAGAGAAGAAAGAGGAGAACTAGGAGAGAATTGCAGTTGAAAGATCACCTTGATGAATATGAGATCAGGGATGTTATGTTGGACTTGGGATCTGATGCCAATACCTTTCCAAAGAAGACGTGGGAAGAGATGGGAAAACCCAAGCTATTTTATTCTCCTACACAGTTGCATATGGCGAATCAATACTGCATTTATTTGGTATGAAGGCTACAAAATTTTGAAGTGGATTTGGTCGGTGTAAAAACAGTGGCATATTTTGAGATCATTGAAATAATGGTGGAAAGAGATCTGTACCCAATTCTATTTGGCATTGATTGGGCCTACGAGAACTATGCTATAATAGATGTTACGAAAGAAATTATGGCGTTTGAATCTGATGGCATGAAAGTAACTCAACCTCTAGAGTTGTATCAAGGTCCATGATATATTGACCTGGAAAATGTGAATATAGAAGATGATGTTATGGATCAACTATACACTATGACTACATGCAACTGAGTATATTAAATTAATCCCATTGTAGATGGATCCATAATTTGGTGAAGCATTCATTCTACGGGTGAAGATTATTAAGCAACTTTTGACAACTAGCAATTGTCCAAGAAGTAAGGTGGATTGAAATGGAGATCAAGGAATATCCAACATATGATGGTACCCYAGATCTACAAATATTTCTAGTTGACATGGAGGGTAGGGTTGCGATAGAACACAAAATCTCAACACTTGACCTAGCCCTAAAGTATTCTCCAKCCAGRTGGTGGTCTACTCACAAAGAAACTTTGTCCTCTTGGGATAAAGTCAATATTTCTATACAACATCAGTTTATTCCACTAATGTAGATAYCGTAGTTGGGACAATATCAGAAGAAGAAGAGTTAATTGTTATCCTTGGAAATATATGATGGTCACTCTAACCCAGTTGCACACATTRAACATTGTCTAAAAGTGTGGAAAGTTGTGCAACTCCCTTCCTATGTGTGGACACATCATATTTTCCATTCACTAGGAAACATTCTGAAATCCTAGTATGTGCATGAGGAAACTAAAAAATAGACTATGTGTTGGAAGGTGCTTATGGGTCAGTTATGACAAGATTTCTCTTTMTCTGGTGAGTCTCCTCATWTCACCCTAGTACTGTAACAAATCAAGWTAATGTTATTTACTAATGAATATAAACCTAAAWATCCTACCACAGTATGTTYTGAGGATGAACATCTACTTCAATATAGTTTTTATCCATYCCCCACACAAGTACCCATGTCCWGTAGTAAATTTGATAAAGATCCAAAGGATTTTGAAGAYCYAGAGGAAATCATACATTTAACCTTTCAGGAATCCACTAGAACAAGAGAAGTTAAAGATACCATATCAAGCGATATCTGAAGCTCATATACTAAACCTATGAAGTTGTGGAAAGTAAACATAGGGAGTGAGGATCATCCTAAGATGGATTCCATAGGAGACTATTGGGATGAGCGAAATATGACAGAGATATAGGATTTTTTCCGAGAGTATGAGGATCTATTTCCTAAGAGTTTTTCAGAATTGAAGGGGATTAAGGGAGATTTAGGAGAAATGAGATAGAATTAAAACCAGATTCTAAGCATGTCAAGCAGATATTGTACCATCTGAATCCACGAGTCAAGGAGAAGGTTCAAAAAGATATTGATAAAATGTTAGCAGTTGGGATAATTTTCCCTGTGGATGAAGCTGAGTTGATCAATCCTATTGTAATACAGAGTAAGAAGGGTATTGATGATATAAGAGTCTATGTGGACTACAAGAGTTTGAACTCATCTTGTGTAGAGGACCTTTTTCCCACCCCATTTAGTGATGAATTCCTTGATAAAGTGGAGGGAAATGAATCATATTCATTTACAGATGGATTCTCAAGCTATCATCAGGTTATAATTGTAGAAACAGATAAGAGAAACACTACCTTCACTACAAAATGGGATTCTTTTTCTTATAATGTTATTCCCTTTAGACTAAAGAATGCCCCATATATTTTATCTCGAATAGTCATTGTTGCTTTCTGAGACTTTATTCATAAGTTCCTTGAAGTATATATGGATGATTGGACCATGTACATCCTATTTAAGGAGAACATAGGTTTACTATGGTTGATGTTTGATCATTGTAGACAACTACAAATTTATCTAAACCTGAATAAGTGTATCTTTTGTGTATCCTTTGGAAATATGTTAGGACACATAGTATGCAGGGAAGGAGTTTTGGTTGATCCTGCAAAGGTTATTGTGATACTGAATTTTCCTCCATCTAAGAGTGCTAAATAGTTGCAGTCAATGTTGGGTCACACTGGATACTATCGCRGATTTATTAGAAACYACACAAGCATAACTRCCCCATTGGAGAAATTGCTGAAGAAATATGAAGCCTTCAGTTGGATGTCAGAGTGTGACCAAGCCTTTGATACCCTCAAAGAAAAGTTGATTACTAGCCCTATTCTCATATATCCGAATTGGAATGTGGAATTTCATGTACACAATGATGCTTCTGGTATTGCTTTGGGTGCAATCCTCATGCAACCTAGTGAAGGAAACATAGATCATCCTATCTACTTTGCTAGTAGGAAGCTTTCTCAGGTCAAGTGCAACTACACTACCACTAAAAATGAAGGTTTGGAAATGGTTTATTCTTTGCAAAAGTTTAGACATTATTTTTTAGGAGGCCATTTTAAATTCTTTACTGATCATTCCACTATGAAATAACTGGTTAATAAGCTTGTGTTATAAGGCAGAGTTTGTAGATGGTTTTTGTTGTTTTAGGAGTTTTCCTTTGAAGTCATTGTAAGGCTAGGAAAATTGAATGTTGGCCTCGATCATATATCTCCATTAGAATCAGGTGAAAGTGGTAGAGTTGTAGTTGATTAGCTCCTAGATGCATATATTATTAAGATTGAGGTTATCCTTGATTACCTTTCAGATATTGCATTATTTCTCACTACAGGTACTATGCCTGATGGGTATTACACAACTTAGAAGCAACGTATTGTGGTCTGTGCCTCAGATTACCAGTTGATCACAGGCCAGTTTTATAAGTTGGGAATGGACAACATCCTTCGATGATGTGTACTTGATAATGAGCACTTTGAAATCTTGTGGGAATGCCACTATGGAGTTGCAGGAGGACATGTCGGAGGGAAAGTGTCACGCAGGGATGAGTTATGCTTACATCCTGTTCAGGATCTTCAAGCATTTGAGAGATGGGAAATTGAATTTATAGGACCGATTAATCGACCATCCAAGAACTTGAAATCAAGGTATATTATCATTGCTATGAACTATCTCACTTGTTGGGTTGAGGAAGAACCATTATGAGATTTCTCTATAGATACTGCGACCAGGTTTATTTTTAAGAACATTATCACTCAGTTTGGGTGCCCTCAGAGTTTAACAAGTGATCAGGGTGTTCATTTAATCAGCGAGACTATAACCACTCTCACCCATGAGTTCCTAATTCAACATTACAAAAGTATCCCATATCATCCACAAGAAAATGGTACAGTCAAATCCTTTAACAAAATTTTGGAGCAAGGATAACTAAAGTATGTTGCACAAATAGAGATCACTGGGATGACAGAGTCCCCACAATATTGTGGGATTACATGAATACTACAAATAAACTACGTAAGTATACGTCGTTCCAACTGGTTTATGGCAGAGAAGCAATTGTCCTTGTCGATTTCATTACTCCCGACTTACATATTGCACACATCACTCACATGAAAGATGACGAATTAGTTGTTGGCATTGGACGAAGCCTGATTTTTGGTCGATTTTCATCAAACAGTGGAGAAGGCTCGAAAGAAATCTTGGCATGACAGGAACATTAAGACCAAGACGTTTTCATTGGGTGATCAAGTCTTGTTGTATGGCAATAAGTATCAAAAGCATCCAGGCAAACTACAAATGCATTGGCTTGGTCCCTTTATAGTTGTGGAAATCATTGAGTTCGGAGCTGTCACATTCACGCAACTCGATGGTATTCTCCATTCAGGATGGGTGAATGGTGCATGTCTGAAGCCCTATATTTTTTCTCATTAAGCGAAGTTTCACAACACTCTTGTCACTGAGAGTGAATATAGTAGGTAGTATTTTCAATTGTTTTGTTGTTTCCCTTTTCCGTCAAATGGTGACATGCCCCACTGTCACTTATCCTAGATTTTGGTTGTCATTTTCAGTTTGTCAATCATGGATATCACCTTTGTGGTTGGGGAGGTATATGTCAAATCTTTTCTATATTTAGTAGTTTTCAAATTTAAAATATTCCCCACATCATTGTCACCTTGTTAGTTAAATGGTGTTGGTACCTTTTTGGTTGTCATCCCATCATCATCGTTCCAAGTCATTTAAATCCCAACAACTGTCAATACCTTTCCAGTTAATCGCTAGTGCAATAATTACTTTTCCGTTCACACAATAGTTTGTTGTGGGCACCTCGATTTTAGAAAGAAAATGGCAGGATCGTGTGGAGCACTATGATAGCTTCCTCTAGCAGGCCCTCCAAATTGTACCAGAGTTGGGCCCTCCATTTGTAGAATTCCATGGGGAGAAATTGAAAGGTTGATTCAGGATGACTCAACGGTTGTGGTTGGGCCCTCCATTTTTGGGAAATGCCAAAGTTTAGAGGAAATTGTTTCATGACCAGCTCGAGAAGGCACAGTAGCATAAATTAATTAGAAGAGATAAAAGATAATTGAAAGTGTAATATCAGGGAAGAAAACAAAAATAACCATGCGCCAACTGGATAAGCAGTTATAAAAGAGGAAAAATCACCGAATGATAGTGGAAAAAGGCCGAAAAAAGTAGCTAAAAAGGCCAAAAAAGTAGCGTAACAAGAATTTTAAGAAGTGGCTAGGAGAAAGGGATAAAGAGGAATGCAGTGCGACAAGGTATAAGTTTTATTGGTGGGTTGGTTCGAAGGAAATAATTTGAGTCGATGAATGAGCGTGCATGAGAGATACTCTAGTTTTATTGTTGTTCAGGTTGGGATCAAGTTATTACTGTCATGGAATCATTGTAATGGGTTTTGTGGATGTTATTGTGCTTGCGTAGTAGGGTAGAGTCTGTAATGGGTATCTGGGAATAGATTTAATTGCATAATCTATTGTATGAGAGATGTAATCATTATATGACAATTTTGAGATGCTGATAATATAATGGATTATTTGGGCCCTAAAATTTTGTTATATTGTGTATGAATCTATGGTTTCTATGTTGCACAATTACTTTTTTCATGTATATTTAGCGTTCAGTCATTATTTATGAATGTCTTTTCATATTTATGTATGAATCTAAACATGATAATATCAAATCCAATGACGCGTTCTCCTTAACTCACTTCTCCACACACGTCTCGGTTGCGCTTTGGGTGAGACCTTCTTCCCTTGTGGAAGGTTAAATATGCCAACGCTCCTAGACTACAATGGTACCCTTTGTTGGTAACCAATGAGAACCTTGGTCTCAATTTTACACCAAAACTCATTGTACGAGGTTCGTATCACGTGGAATCCATGTCAGGATGACATGTCCATCCACCTAGCATCCACCTTCCACCTCAAGCTCATGGCTTTTCCCCGTCTAGTTTCACATCTGAAAATTTGGCATATGACTTTTTGCAAAAGTCCATTTCTTAGGAATTTTGGATCTCTAAATTTCCATATGGTCTGAGTTCCGCCTCTCGATTATGCCATTCTATATTCCTCTCCATGGCCTCAGACGGGTACATTGCTGACGTGGCCCTGTGATGTGATGTGGCACTCTGCTAATGTGGTATTATGTTAATGTGATAATGGTTGACATGGCATCCATAATCTGACTCTTTGGAAAAATCCCTTTATAAAAAATTCTGGATCTTCGGATGGTCCCATTTTCATCATCTGGTATACGGGTCTTCACAAAATGTCACTTAAAAAGGAAATATGGATCCACACATTAACAATAAAACTCGCTGCTAGGGACTCTTGATGTCTGTATTTTAAGCCCCACATCTGGCATCTGACCCTCAACAACAACAACAACCTGTAAGGAAACTTTAGATGCCCGTATGTCTAGACCCCGCATCCGACATCCACCCATCCAGAATTCTCCAATACTCCCTCCATGTGGCCTCCTCATCACCACACTGATAAGTCTACCTAAAACTCTGTCATTCGACCACATGATGTATTCCTATTTGTTGCAAGGATGTGTGGGTCCCACCCCACACCTCTGATTGTATGAACTTGAATGTCTTCTCAATCGAATAATGGAGGTTGATGGAAGATCGATGGTTGAGGCCGGTCATGGAAGTTTAAATAATAGGGGTGTTAACGACACCCAAAGGTTCTGATAGGCATGGTTCCATCATTATAGAAAAAGGGTGCAGAAGGAAATATCTAGATACCAGATCTCTAAATGGTGATGGTTTTGTGCGGTCAAGGTTCCACTTCCAACTTGAGCTGCAAGGAATTTTACATTCAACCCTCCATAAAAACAACAAAAACAAGGACCTTCAAATGCCTAGATCCCTCGCTACCACAACGTTTGCCACCATGACCCACCATCGTGGACCTGCCATAGGGAAAAATTACCACCATGGCTCCATGGTTTCCACCAGGTCACTCCACCATGTGGATCTCAGTCATGCTGACGTAATTGTAGAGACAATTGAAAAAAAATATTCACAAAAAATTAATGAAAAATTTTCAAGTTTTAAAGAGATGGTTCTGCAGCCGAGCACCTGGCCAACTCGACCTCTGCATAGCAAGTGATGTTAAACACTGTAGTCGGCCCATGCATCCCAAGCACTACAATGAAGCTCTGATACCAAATTGTGACACACCCCACTGCCCGGGTGCCTCCAAAACTCGCCTACTTGAGACGATTTCAAAATTCCGATACATTTCTTACGAAAATATTGAACATAATACCATAAATGAAATAAAAAGAAACATGCATGATTGAAAGATAAAGCATAACTATCCATGCAAAACAATTAATAACAATTAGCATGTCTTAAACATATCATAGAGATAAATAAAAAAATACAACAGAATAAAATCACAGAGAAACATAGAGAGACTTATATTTTAAAAGAGTTTCACCAACTGGCTACAGATGTTGGACGTTCCACCCAACCTTAAAAAATTTTGTTCTATATCTCAATATCAGATCAGCCTCGAGCCAGGGCTATGAATTCACAAGGACAAGTCCTAGGCCGACTCTAGTTTTCCCAAACAAGTATGGAAAATCAACTCTTACAATTTCTCAACCATACAACAATCCTAGTTTACAAACTCTCTTTCCCATCATCCTGCACAACCCAAGAGAATGAACCACCTTCACTGCCATGCGGTCCCTCATACTTTTCACCTCAATCCAAGGCTCCATTGCTACTGGTCAGGAAATATCAATGCTAGAAACTTCTAGGATTCTCAGTTGTAAACAATCTTGTCATTATTGTCATCATTCTCATGCACACATGCATCAAATATTTGTTGGAACACCAATAGTACCTAAAACCAACAACCATGGCTCACTACCTCTATAAAATCACCTCCCCATTCCCACAACTAGATCCAACATGAGAAATAAGGAAAGTAATGATGAACAAGACTCAAGTGGCCAAACGAACCAACAACCCCTAAAATGAAGCAACAACAATTAGGGAACCCCCAAATAGACCACAGGTAGAGTTTATATAACTCTCAAGGGATAACATGACCTATCCAAGAGACTCATATGAACCTTCCCTTCCTCAATAAAATCAAGGGTAAAAACAAAATTTTAAAAATATAAAGCCTCAGACTCTCAACCCCCTCTCTCGTGGAATCATAGCCCAATATAACTCTTGTCCTTGTCTGTCTCACAACTAGCGATGTATTTTATTATCAAAAGTATTAAATTTCCTAGGCTCTCTGGCATTTTCAATTATTCATGCACTTTGGCCTCTCATCAATAAACAAAAATACATTATTAATCTGGGGACTCAAAACCAGGGTATTACAAAGGGAATTCTAAAAATAAATGTAAGGAAGTTTCTTCATTACTTCTACAAAGGATGCAAATGCTTGGGCCTGGTTTATTTTTATTTTGAAGTCTATCCCAAGTTAAAACCTTCTGGTTGAGAACAATCCAAAGGAATAGAGTGAACTTTGGAGGGGATTTAACCTTCCATAACTTCTTCCACAACCAACAAATTTCTTGAACCTCGGGTGTTTGTAAAGTTGTGTACCCAAATTTGGCAGTGTAAAAAATTCCAGTTTTGTTATAAACCCAAGAAATTTCATCATATTCATCCCTAAGTCTTACATGTGCCTTCCTAAGCTCAACTAAATTCCATCCCAACACTGAGCCTAGCTCCCTTTTAAGCCCGAGGCCTAAACTTATAACTAGACTTGGTTCCAAACTGTGGTAAGTAAAGGATTATCAAATTTGTTCAATGTGTATCTTCCTTGCTCTTGCAACTCAAGGATTAAATATTTTGGGAGGAAATGCCTTCACCACATCCTAGAATCACATCAATACCTACTCTGACTTGAATCCTTGAACCGA
>JASDQU010172833.1:0-15032 GCA_032191745.1 Picea mariana
AGATACTTTTATGTTGAGGAACAATGATGGTTGTGACAGTTAAGTTATGGAACTTTGGGTATGAGAGATATCATGATGATACTACCTAGATATATCATTAATCTATTGAGGCACACTTCTAGTACATATAGCTTTGGATGATTAGTATTTGTTGAAGTGAATGATGGTTGAGGAAGATCATTTGGGGTACATGGTTGGTACTTATTTGAGTTCCATTGATATATCTTATGATGTATTGTGAGTTTCATATTTGTTGGATACCTTGGTGCATGCATTAGGCATGAAGATGGGCTACATAGTAGGACATATAGTTGATGAGTTGATGAGGTGGTTATGTTGTACATCATTGATGATTCACAACTTGATCTATAGTTGATGCATGATTGGTACATTTTTAGGAAGCACCTACCAATAGTATGATTGGAACATGCTTTATGGAATACATGTATGAGGTCACATCTTGATTGTAGTTCATCTTGTTGTGGTATTGGTGCATGGTTGATGCACTTTCTTGGTATAGGTGGTGATACATGTTTTAGTGCAATGTTGATGCGCTCATATATAGTATATGTTTGTGGGTGATAGTGCTTGGCTAAAGTACATTATTGATTTAGCATATACCTTGGTACATGATGTATGGGATGACATAGTTGAGACACTTGATTGATTGAGATACATGGTTGTGGCTCTTGGTTCATGGTAGAAGCAGGTCATGGATGATATCACACTTGTTTGAGGCACATCGTTGGCATGTTTGTAGAAGCATATGATTGATACACTCCATTGATGATATCTTATGGTATTGATGTACATGATTGATGTACATGGATGTTGTGCATGGTTGGCACATTGGATGGAACATGATGTATCTGTTTGATAATTTGTTCATGATTATCTATTAATTGTTGACATATATTTTGCTTCATGATGTATGGTATGGAACGAGTTTGATGCATGGATGGGTCCAAGGATCGTCAATAGAAAGAATGCTTGATCTATGGTTCGGTTGAGAAGTAGCATTTGCAACAGAAGTATATTGCAGTGGTAAAATATTGTTCATATTGCAGAGAAGATAGGGGGAGACATACCCATAGGGGGATTCATTCTTATTCCCATGATTCCAGGAGGAGAGATTTATTATATGCAAAGATAAATACTTGAAAAAGAGCCATATACTTGGAGAAAGAGAACAAAATAATAGTTCCAGGGGGAGTGATGTCACAGGGGGAGCATGAGCGATATATCTTCAACATTACATCAGAGTGATATCCCTTGTTCAAAAGGGGAGAGATTATTCATAGGAAGATCAAAGGAATTCAGACAGGAGGAGCAGCCCCAAGGAGAGTTCAAGTAGGGGGAGAATCCCCAAAGAGAGTTCAGGTAGGGGGAGAATCCCCAAGGAGATAATGACCCTTTTCCATTGATGTCAGAGGGGGGGATATAGTCACATTGATGTGATTAATATGACTATTGATGTAAATAAATTCCATGTCTACATGTTGCCATCAATGATTGGTGTTGACATCATTGTTGGTATTGCCATCAATGCAAAAAGGGGAGATTGTTGGATCATGTTGTCATTGATGCCAAAGGATTTATGTCAAAGGAACAATGTCTTGTCATAGTATATTAATGTAGTGATTTATGGATCATGTATTTTCCTTGATGTCAATGGATTGATGTCAAGTGGATTCATGGTCATATGATGGCATGCATAGGTGAATATGGATCAATGAGTTGTCATTGATATATGATGCATAGTTGGATTGATGTAAACATGTCTCATTATTTTCTTGTCATGGTTGATAGGGAGTACAAATGGATGAACTCCAAAGTGGTCCAATTATGGTGAAATCCCTCACGGGAAGACACTTTGTGGGTGATCTATCCTAGAAGTATGGTTAGAGAACCCATGCTTAATTATGGAATAATGAGATGAAGATCAGTGAATTTTTCAATGAAACCATACTAGATGGATAGTGCTTGTCATTCCATTTCTGGTGGTATGTGGAATGTCACATAAATCCTCACGTTTTTAGAGTTATGGCCTTAAAAAGTTGGAGGACCCTCATATGTTAGCTAGAAGCCCCAAAAAGTCAAAGAATTCAAAGTGCTTACAAAGAAAAAATTATTTAAATAATAAAATGAAGTGATAAAGTCAAAGAGGATTATTTAAATAATAAAGTAAATGGAGAAATTTCTAATTATAGAAAGTGGTTATAAGAGGGTTAACCCTAAAATGAGGAAAGTGGGTTAAGTGGTCAAGTGCTTATTGGATATATGGACAAGTGGAAAATTGGGCAAAGTTGGATATAGGTGACTATGTGGAAAAAGTGGATATGTAGACAAAGTGGCCAAGAAGATGATTTTAAGGAAGCTACTTGGAGAGTATAAATAAGAGGCAAGGGTCTCTTCTGAAAAATGTCTCTTTAGCATATATTGAAGATCAATTCTAAGAGAGAGATTGACTAGCGGATCTCATGGACACATCAATGTTTCTCTAAGTGTGAGATCATGACAACGAAATTTTGGAAGTTTAGAAACCCTAGTTTTTGAAGGAGTACGCGACCAATATTGGCCCAGAGAACGTACACATGTGGGAATCAATGAAATAGAGTGCGTACACACATGGGCTGAAGGAAGGCGGAGCACGTACAGTTGGATGGGAGTCATGAACACTTGAGTGTGAGATGGTGCTAGGCTTTTTAAGGATGAAGAAAGTTCTAGATCCACATTCTATGGGCTCATATATGCCATAGAAACTCTAGTATGGTTACATAGTTGTCTTCATGGATACTCTTTCTTATTTTAGGTTGAATGCTTAAGGAATTCTTGGTATTGTTGTTGTGATATGGTTATTTCAGTTGATTGATAGAGTGAGAAGCACTCTTATGGTTTAGTACCGATATGATTGCCAAAGTGTACTTGTTTCTTATACATGATTAAGTAGCATTCATATTGTATGGTTGAGGAGCATGAGTAAGTTGTTGGAGAGAATAGATGTTTTGTGATTGGTTATGGTTCATATTGGAAAGTGAAAGATAGAAGTGGATGTGACTGAAGGCTGTAGAGGATCTGAGTTTATCAAGGAGAGAAAACCCTAATTGATTTAGAAGGTATACGTAGGCTGTAGTACAAACAAACCGTGTACACATGCGTGTTGTACTATGGTAGGGCACGTACATATGCATGTTGCACTACTGACAGGTCGCATACATGTTGAAAGATTGGTATATGTTGAGGATTGATTCATGTTCTTAGCTGGGGTTGAGTTGTGTAAGTTGAGTCTTGAATTATAGAGTTGGTTCTCTTATGGAGATGTAACTCTATTCAATTATTGTTGATAACCCAAGGATTTTAGTCCGTAATAAAAAAAAAATAGTACATAGATCTTGTGTTCTCTGTGTTCCTTTTGGTGATGAATTATTGATGATATATTTTGTTGATATATGTTCACATCTAACTGGTGATAAATGACAATAATAAGTGATGAGTAATTGGTGATTACTAACTAAAGAGTTTTGTGAAGGGAAAGTTAGAAAATATCCCTACACTGATTCACCCCCCTTCTCAGTGTGGTCGGTGTGTCCAACAGGATGGTATATAAATTGAAAGCTAAGTTCATACCCAAATACTATCAGATAAATATGTTGAGGAGATTACAGAACTTTAGACAGAAGATATTGTCAGTGAAAGAATACACTGAAGAATTTTACAAATTGAACATCAAAGTTGGACATTGAGAGAGCGATGAGGAAAATTTTTCCAGGTGTATTAATGGATTGAGATATGAAATTCAAGAGGAAATTAGTATGATGACAATGAGAACAATGGAATATGCTTATCAGGAATCACTAAAATAAGAGGAGAAGTCAGATAGAAAACAAAGCTAACGAAACAGAGGAAAGAGTCCAAGAAGAGCCAAAGGAACTGTTTGAGAGAAGTTGCATAAATATAAAAATGGAGAAAGGAGGTATCACAATCATACAAAAAGAGGAGGAAGTTCCAGAGGTGGAAAATATGGTGGAAAAAAACTTGCTTTCTTGAGGAAGAGGAAGAGGAGGAGAAGTGAAATGCTATGCATGTGGAAATACATGGCTTATGTCTTGGGAATGTCTTGAGAGCAATAAGAAAGAAGGAGGTGAAGAAGATCACATTTATGAATCTCAAGGAAGGAATGTGGAGGCATAAGTAGCAAAAGATGGGAAGTACCTCATGATGAGGAAAGTTCTCTTAAAACCAGAGAAAGAAGCAAAAGATCCAGTTCATAGAAATAGTCTGTTCAGGGCTTCTTTCAAGACCAAGGATAGGGTATGCAAGGTGATCATAGATAGTGGGATAACTGATAATCTGGTGTCCATAGAAATGGTGGAAAATATGGAGATGGAAACAACTACACATCCAAACCCATACAAGGTATCGTGGTTGTAGAAAGGACACCAAGTCATGGTAAGTTGACGGTGCAATGTTGAATTCAATACAGGAGGTTATAAATATTAGATTTTGTGTGATGTAATACCCATCGACGTTTGTCATGTTTTGTTGGGAATATTGTGGAAATTTGATAGAAATTTCATACATGATGGGAAAAAAATACTTACACCCTTGAGAAGAATGGTCGTACACATATGTTGTTGCCAATGGAGGACAAGAAAGTAAATGAAAAAGCTAGGCCAAGAATACTACTCATGAGTGGGAAGGAACTCTTGAACGAAGTCAAGAAAGAATAGGAAATGCATTTTTTTTGTAGTAAGAAAGACCAGAGGCATCCTTGCAAGTACTTATGTGGATGATCTATCTGTAGAGATTCAAGAATTGTTGGATAATGTTTTTGGCATCGTGGTGGATGAATTACCTTTTTATTTACCACCCATTAGGAGCATTAATCATCACATTGACCTTATTCCAAGAGCAAGTTTTCCACACAAAGAAGCATATAGTTTGACACCTCAAGAGAATGAAGAGGTCAAGAACCAAGTACTAGAGTTGTTGGATAAGGGTTTGGTCAGAGAGATTTTGAGTCCATTTGCAGTAATAGTTGTGTTGAGTCGAATGAAAGATGGAGGCCGAAGAATGTGCACAGATTCTAGAGACATCAATAAGATTACCATCAAGTATAGATTCCCTTTATCCAAAATGGATGATTTGATGGATTTCTTGAGTGGAGAAAATTATTTTTTCGAGATAGACTTGAAGAATGGCTATCATTAGATAATAATGAGAGAAGGAGATGAATGGAAGACAACATTCAAGAAAAATGAAGGTTTGTATGACTGGCCCGTTATTCCATTTGGCTTAACAAACGCCCCAAGAACATTCATGAGATTGATGAATGGAGTACTCAAAGACTTCATAGTTGAGTTTTTAATTGTGTATTTGGATGATATCCTAGTCTTTAGTAAAACTGAAGAAGAGAACTTAAGAAACTTAACATTAGTGACAAGGAGATTGCAGTAGGAGAAACTGCTGATAAATCTGAAGAAATGTTCTTTCATGAAGAAAGAACTAATATACTTGGGTTTTTTGATCTCTTCAAATTATTTGAAGATGGATCCAAAGAAGGTGAGGGTAATCAAATAATTGCCTTCTCCGATAAGCATATTTAAGGTGAGAATCTTCCATGTATTAACAATTTTTTTACAGGAAATTCATTAGGAATTTCAGTGGAATTTGTGCACCCATAATGGACACCATAAAGAAAAAACATAAGTCTTTTGATTCGGCAGAGGAAGCTGAAAAAATATTCAGAGTATTAAAGGAGAAGATAACAGAACAACCTATTCTAGTTCTGCCATATTTCAAGAAGATATATCAAGTGAGGTGCAGTGCAAGTGGAGTAGCTATTGGTGCATTCTTGAGCCAAGAAAATAATCATGTTGCTTATTTCAGTGAGAAGTTGAATGAAACTAAGAGAAAATATTCTACACATGATAAGGAGTTTTATGTTGTAATACAAGCTATGAAAAAGTGGAGGCATTATCTCATTCTGAAGGAGTTTTTCTTGTATAGTGATAATCAGGCTTTACAATTCATAACCAAACAGGATAAATTGAACCAAATACATGTTAAATGGCTATAATTCATGCATAATTTTACTTTTTTTACTAAGAGCATTAGTGGTAGCGCTAACAAAGTTGTTGATGCTTTGAGTAGGAGATGTTTGATTATGTAGGAATTTCAAGTGTAGACCTTAGGGTTTGAATACCTTAAATAAATGTATTGTGAAGATTTAGGTTTTAAAGAGGCTTATGAAGTAGGTGAGAACCCTTTGCTAAGGGAAAAAATCCAGTGGATAGAGTATCTAATTCAAGAAGAACTGTTGTTCAAAGTAAGCCAAATTTGTATTCTAAAATTATCAATGAGAGACAACCTGTTGAAATAAAAACACAGTGCAGGATTGGCTAGACATTTCATCCATGAAAAGAGTTATGCACAGCTGAATTCTTCATACTATTGGCTAGGTATGAGATCCGATGTAAAGAAATTTGTGGACAAATGTATATTCTTCTAGTATGGAAAAGGGAAGTAGCAGAACCATGGTCTGTATCAACCATTTCCTATTCCACATAGGTCATGGGATGCCATAAGCATTGATTTTGTGTTGGTATTTCCAAGAACCTAGAGGGGGATCAATCCATATTTGTTGTGGTTGATAGATTTTCAAAAATGGCACACTTCATACCATGCCAGAAAACTAGTGATGCTACTCACATAGAAAAAATATTTTTTAAGGAGGTTGTGAGTTTGCATAGATTTCCTAGAAGTATAGTCTCAGACAGAGATACCAAGTTCGTGGGACAATTTTGGAGAGCTCTATAGAAACTACTGGGGACAAATTTGTCCTTTAGTTCAACATATCACCCTCAGACAGATGGACATATTGAGGTGGTAAATCAGAGTTTGGGAAATCTATTGAGAAGTTTGGTCACTGAACATCATAGTCAATGGGATCAAATTATGCCCCAGGCAAAGTTTTCTTATAATGATTCTCCAAACAAGACCACTGGAAAAATTCCATTTCAAATAGTGTATGGGATGCATCCGAGAGAAATTTCGGAGTTAAGGAATTTGAATCATAATGAGTTCTGAAGTGCAGGAGAAAAAGACTTTGTTGAAGAGATGCATAAACTTCATAGTCAGATAAAGGGACAACTACATGATAGAAATCAGAAATACAAAAACCAAGTTGATCACAAAAGGAGATAGACTCATTTTGAAGTTGGGGATCTAGTTTTAGCACACTTGAGGAAGGAAAGGTTCCCAAGGGGAACATATCATAAATTGAAGATGAAGAACATAGGACCATGTAATATCCTTGAAAATTTTGATGCAAATGCTTATGGGATTGAGTTGCCATCAAATGTGGGAATATCACTCATATTCAATGTTGTAGACCTGTACCCTTACAGGATGGATGATACAATTGGATCGAATGATCAGAAGGAGATTCAATAGGAGAAGAAGATGCCAACAACAGAAAATCCATAGATGGATAAAATCATAGATCAAAGGATTGGTAAGAATACCAAGAGGAAGACATATTTTGAGTACCTAGTGAAGTGGAAAGGTCACCCAACACAGGATGCTAGTTGGGTAAATGAATCTGACATTTAGAAGCATGGAAAACTAGTGAAATAGCTCATGGAAAGGAGTCCATGAATTTTTGGCAAGAGGAGTATGATGCAAGAGCATCGTCATCAACAATTAAAGAGGCCAGGTGGAGGACAACTCAGCACCCAATGCATAGATTTGAAGTGTTTTTGAATTTTGAGGAGAGCATGTCTTTCTGTTTTGAAAGGATTATAATTTAAATATTTTCAATATTTTGAGGAAAGAGCCATCACATAAGGCTTTTGAGGTTGTGATCATTTTAATTATCAGATAAGGTTGTACAGATACTGAGTATCGACTCATATATGAATATAATTTCCATTCAATGTAATAGTCCTTAGTAGATGAATGTATTAACTATGAGAGGATAGCTCTAAGGTAGTCATGAGGGAAGGCTCGAGAAGCCTCTAAATGTATAAATATATGTATTTTATGCCCAAATGAGGTTGTTGATTATTATTGTTATTGTTGTTGAAAGAGTGGTTGAAGCTTATGAAGAGTTGCAGAGAGTTGTATGAGTCCATGTATATATTTTACTAAATGAATACAAGAAGATAGGTTTGATTCCAAATATATGGTGTTGTGTTTATCTGAATTCCTTTAGTATATGTGATGTTTCTTTATGACCTCTTTGTTTTATCTGTTTATGCATATTTTATACATGGATATTTTTTTCATGGTTAAGTGTGGGAGCCTTTGATGTTTTTGTAAATTTCATTTTTTCTTTTCTCAGATTCCTGGTGCAAGGAGTGCATAGTTACTGTAAGGAGTGCGTAGGACGAGTCAAGATAGACTTGGAAGATCAGAAGAGATAACGTGAATTTACAATTGAATTGCAAGGAGTGCACATTTGTTCATTTGAAGTGCAAAGAGTGCACAATTCCTCAGTGGAGAACAAATATTTGAGAAGACCCATGCAAGGAGTGCACCGGGAAAACACTTTGTTTAAGTGTTGAAGAAATCTTAGAGGAGATGAAGACAAGAAGTGAGTAAGGATATTTTCTCAAAAATATCTAAGTTTGAACCTCATTGGAAGCTCCAAGGATGCAAGGAGTGTGTCTGAGGTCTATAAATCTTGGAGGAACAAATCTCAGAAGAGATAGTGAGTACAAGAGTTCTACAAGAGGGACTTACAAAATTTCTAATTCAAGAGATTTAAAGTGCCATAGGAGCGCAGAGGAGGGTGCCATAGATCCTATTTATCTTGTGTATTCAAGCTTAGGAAGGATAAAGGTAAAAATATTTAAGGAGAGGAACATTCGTTGTTTTAAGATTCAAATGGTTGAAATCTTTTCAGGAGGATCCAAGGAATTTTATCACCCTTAGATATAGAGAAGCAACGTGAGGTTTAACCCTGTGAGCTATTGAGACTTCACGCGCTCGAGGAAGTCATGGATCGAATTCAAAGAAGAACTTCTCAAAGAATGGAAATCAATGGTTGAGATCCATTTGGGAGTGTGCAGGATAGTAGACATTCGTTGAATTCGAAGGTGTCTTGCTAGGGTTAATCGGTGGAGTCCTTCAGACTTCGTGCATTTGGGATATTTGGCACATGGAGTTAATCTTATTCGTCCAAAACCAGAGGTCAAATGTCAACAGATCATGTGCTCTGGTGGACTAGCACTCCAGAAGAAGTTAGAAGTGGAGGTTTAAGAGTGGAGGAACCCTGAAGTCCTAAAGCCCTGAAGTTCATCTAAGATGTCCATTGGAGATAACATGCATCATCATATCAAGAGATTCAAAGGATAGATACTCCGGGAGGATGGAAGGAAGAGGAGTTCGATCTCTCTAGAGTCCCGAAGCCCAATTTTTATTAGGACCGTTGATCAGGGGAAGGACATGTGGCAATAGATTTAGAGGTCTGGAGTTACGACACTCCAGAGGAAACATAGGGTAGTTTTGTGAGTTCGTGAAGGCTCGAAGGCTAGAGTCAAATCTAGTCGTCCGTTGGAAAAGGACATGTCGAGATAGATCCCATAGTTTGAGGACATGGCACTTTGGATAAATTGAATCATCATGTAGACAAGAATAAAATCCCCAATCTCGAAAGGAATCTTATCCGTCGATCAAGAAGGGGACACATGGAGGAAGGAGAAGACCCTTTGATGTTTTAGCGATATGGGAGATTTGTGGAAAAGGCATTGTGAAGAAATCGTCAAAGTTAGGAAAATGTAATTTGAGTTGTCGATCTCGGTATTTGCAAAAAGTTGTTGATCTTGTCGCCTAGTGTTCGACAATTCATGGATTTTGTCTTCGGAGACAAAAAGGATAAAAAGTCTAGAAGTCCCAAAACTCTTGGGGATTGAAGGTTTGGCCCACGGTTTTAGCCCTTGGTCTCTGGGGAGTCTCTGCCAGTGCTCTAGGACTCCTAAAAAACAAAATTTACATTTGGGAATAAATTTTAAGGATTTGTGTATTGAAATTTTGTTCTCAGAGGGAGCCCGTGAGATAATTTCAGCTCCCAACTAGAATGATCCTAGAGAGGGAGGTCGTGTGGAACCTGGGAGAGGGTGGGATATGCATCACCAATATTTATGATGCAATCTTGGACATAATCAACTCTATCAGTTTGTTGGTAGACTCTACCTATTCGTTATCGTGGGTGTGATATGGAGAATATTTGCAATGTTTTATCTATTATTGTTGTGTAATGGATTGCATAAGATTTGACATGTGATGCACTTCCTGATCTGTCACAATCTCTCTTAGAACACCAAAATGGTTAAAAATATATTCATAAAGAAAATTAGCAACATATTTTTCACCAGCTTCATATAGAGATTTTTTCTCTACCCATTTGGTTACATAATATGTACAAATTAAGATATACCTTTTCTTTCTTCATGTAGGAGATATTGGTCCTACAAAGTCTAGATCTAATATTTTGAAGGGTTCAATCAATACCCGTGGTTGTAGGGGAATTTCTTCATCTTGTATTGGTCTCCCCATCCTTTGGGAAATGTCACAACTCCTTACATATATTTTAACGTCCTTGAAGAGTGTTGGCTAGTAGTACACCTGGTGAAGTACTTTGTAGGCCTCAAAGTGGCCTCTTGTCAACAAAGTGGCCTCCACATGGACCATCATTGAAAGCTTGCAAAATTTCAAACATATCATCTTCCCATAGACATATTGTAATAATCATATGTGGTCTAGTACGTAAGAAGTCACCTCTGATCCATGAATAGTTGGCTCTGAGCTTGACAATTTCTTCCTTTCTTGTGAAGAAAGGTGTTTTGATGCATCACCCCCACCTCAGCAAGGTCTGTCAGCCTCCCGAAATCAAATCTTCACAAAACTAAGCCGGATTATCTCTTTTAGGTCCCTGCTACAACCTCCATGAATAAATCCACAGGTCCTTATGTGAAACTCTGCCCGCACGAACAACCACTAGGTGCAAGCTTCTTCCACGTGACCACTACCTGTGACCACATGTCTAGCAAAAGGTGCTTCATGACTCAAGACTTAAAGACCTCTAATGTGAGTAACCCCGACACTCTCGAACTACAAACTCCTGACTTGGAATATAGCGCATGCTATCTCCCTTTCTTTACCTTCATCAGTGTGACCTTTGACTATAACCTAGGGCCCATCTTCCGAGCTCTTCGCAAATTCATGTTTCGTGTCTCTAGAAGGTTTTCTTGCTCTACCTTCCAATATCTAAAGCTCTGAACTTTGAGCTTCACTCGCATCAGATCAATGGTCCACAATCCTCGTGATCCGACAGTCCTACTTTTGCCTTCGTGAATCGAGAGTTTGTGTTTCGTGAAGTTTGACAATAGCCTCCTCCCTTCTCCCGATTCCTGAACTTGTGAAATTTTTGGGACCATATCTATGATCCAGATCCCTTCCTTCAATCAACAACTATCCAATGGAGTGAATCTTTGCACCCCACGTGTCTCCTCGCAGATCAACGATCCACGATCTTTCCTCAGATCAATAACCATTAGAAATTTTGAGCTTCATCGCTTTGGGAAATTCTGAAACACAGCTTCATGAAAAACCCATAATATGATCCTCTGAAGTTCACGATCTGGTAACACTTGTCCAAACCATATCAACATTTATCGTCCGCTTCGGGAGTTTGGGCTTCAACAATCTCAAATTTCAATTTCCCTTCACTTGGTTTTCCTTCGAATGTTTTACTCGGAGTCCATGATATTTTGCCACATACCCTATGGATTTGATGGTCTAGATTCTCTTCATCCCTTCTCTCTTCGATGCTTCATCTCTTTGACATTTTGGGTTTTCAACATTTCAGGATTTTCAACTCTTGTACACTCATTCCTCCCAGAGTTATTTCACCTGAAATGAACGATCTCTTGAAGAGTGTCTCCCCCTTGATCTGACGACCTCTATCCACTTTGGGTCTTTGTATTTCGAGAGTTTCAACTCATGTGCACTCGTTCCTCCTGGACTTCTTTCACCCGAAAGCTCATATATTTTGCCATTTGTCCTCCTCGACGAGGGATGGTCCCTGTTCACTTTGGGACTTCAGGACTTTGAAAATCCCACTCTCATGTGTGCACAAAGGGTTAATGATCATGCACTTTACCCTGATCCCACATTTTTTATGTCCTTTGCACTCAGATCCAATGGACGGGATCCATTCCTCTCCCTTGTGCTTCCTTCGTTTATTGGACGTAGATCTGACTGTCCATATTCTTCCCAACAACCGATCAGATGGTTGATGTCTCTGTTGGCCGTGGAGCCTGATTATCTTCCTGATTCAGAGGTCCTTTCTTTCAGCCATGTTTATACCCCATGAAGTATTTACACCCCATAAGTATGTACACTCTTCCATGTGGGGGAGTGCAAAGGGGGGGTACTCCCTCTGCGGGGTCCGAGGGGGGATATCCCCTTGGATGGGGGCCTAGGGGCAAGCGAGCCCCCAGCGGAAGTTTGTGGGCAGTGTCCCCCGATGGGGGTTCAGGGGTGAAGCCCCTGAAGGAAGAACTGCCTTGTAAATGTATATTGTAATTTCATTGTAAATCTGGACCGTTCATTATAAGGTCGCAGATCTAATGGTAGAGATTATGATAGGGTTTTTTTCCCTAGAAGGAAACCCTCTTTTATGAGGGAAATGTATTGCAGCTATGGTTGATGGAAAATATTGTATTTTGAGATAGGAGACTGTGAGAGAAAGAAGAGGAATTTACAGTGGGTTTGTTGTAGGTTGTATCCCTTCATTTGTTGGATAATAATAAAGGAAGGACCTGGAAATTTCTCTGGTGGACGTATCCCACATTGGGTGAACCACATAAATCTATGTATCTATTGTATAGTGTATCTTATATGTTTTGTTTCTTCATTTGTTTTATTTTATTGCTCCATGGTCCTGTTTTACTAACAACTATTATCAGAGCGAAAGGTAACTCGTAGGAAAAGAGGGTTCCTGGTTTGAGTGGGAGCAATGTCGTAAGATGGAAAGTTTAGGGTCGAGAAATTTAACGGCAAAAACTACCAGTTATGGAATATGTAGATGGAAGATTATTTATATCAGAAGGATCTATTCCTACCATTGGGTGGAGTAGAAAAGAATCCGACGGCCATGAAGGACGAAGAATGGGAGATTCTTGACAGAAAGGCTCTAGGAACAATACAGCTGAGCCTGGCAGCGTCGGTGGCTTTCAATATTTCCAAAGAAAAGACAATGAAGGGATTGATGGATGCATTGGCCAAATTGTATGAAAAACCCTCAGTGTCCAANGGTCTGTTGCAGATCATTTAAATGAATTTAATACGGTTACTAATCAACTAAGTTCTGTAAAAGTGGACTTTGATGATGAGGTCAGGGCTCTTCTAATCTTGTGCTCATTGCCAGAAAGCTGGAACAACTTGGTCATGGCTGTAAGTAACTCTGTCTCTAGTTCAAATACCTTAAAATTTGATGATGTTGTTGGTGTTATCCTTAGTGAGGAAATGCAATGGAAAAGCACAGGTGAGACATCAGGTAATGTATTGAACATGGAGAACAGGGGAAGAGAAAAGGATAGAGGAAAGGGATCGGGGAACCATGGAAATTCTAGGAAGGGTAGATCCAAATCCAGACTTGGAAAGATAGAGTGTTGGAATTGTGGGAAGAAAGGACATCTGAAGAATGATTGCAGAGCTCCAAAGAAACAAAGAGATGGACAACAGGAGAGAAATCAAGAAGAAAATGTAACAGGTAATGTGTTACAAAATGCTTTGATTCTTTCTGTAGATAATATTTCTGAGTCTTGGGTAGTATATTATGGAGCTTCATTTCATGCCACACCCCATAGGAAAAATTTTCTAGATTATGTTCAAGGTGATTTTGGACAGGCTCATTTGGGTGATGATGCACCATGCAAAATTGTTGGAATGGGAAAGGTAAAAATAAAGCAACGAAATGGAAACCAATGGTTGTTGAAAGAGGTAAGACATGTTCCAGATTTAAGGAAAAATCTAATTTCAACAGGTCAATTGACAAGTGAATGTTGTATATCCATATTTACAAATAAGACATGGAAGGTCATCAAAGGGTCATTGGTGATAGCAAAGGGAGAGAAGGTAGGTACATTGTATTTATGTACTGGTAATACTGACTCTTCTATCTCTTTAGCTTCTATAGGAGTGGATACAACACTATGGCATCATAGGCTTGGACACATGAGTGAGAAGGGCATGTAGATACTTCACAAAAGAAATTTGTTGCCCGATCTTAAATAAATTGATTTGGACTTCTGTGAGCATTGTGTTTATGGAAAACAAAAGAGAGTCAAATTTCTCAGAGTTGGAAAAGAAAAGAAGAATGAAAGGTTAGAGCTTGTGCATACAGATTTATGGGGACCAACTTTGATATCATCTCTTGGTGGCTCTAATTATTATGTTACTTTTATTGATGATGCAACTAGAAAAACTTGGGTTTATTGCATTCGACAAAAATCTGATGTTTTTGATACTTTTAAGAAATGGAAATCTTTGGTTGAGAATGAGACAGGAAAAAAAATGAAGTGTCTCAGATCAGATAATGGAGGTGAATATTGCAGCAAGGAGTTTCATGATTACTGTTCATACCATGGGATTCATAGAGAGAAGACAGTTCCAAGAACACCACAAGAAAATGGTGTGTTAGAAAGGATGAAAAGGACAATCATGGAGCATGCAAGGAGTATGGGATTGCATGCTGGTTTGCCCTTACAGTTCTGGGTAGATTCTGTAGATAATGCTATTTATTTAATAAACAGAGGACCTTCAAGCTCTTTGGATGTACAATTATAGAGAAGGAATGGATAGGAAAAGTGGTAAACTATTCTTTTTTGAAAACTTTTGATTGTAAAGCATTTGTACATATTGATAAAGAAAATAGAACAAAGCTTGAGGCAAAATCCAAGAAGTGTACCTTTATTGGATATGGTGTTAATGATTTTGGTTATCGCTTATGGGATTATGAAAAT
>JASDQU010172837.1:0-18814 GCA_032191745.1 Picea mariana
TCACAAAGCATGAGATTGCAGAGAGATGAAGGAAGATAATCGTATGCCAAAAGTTTGCATACCAACTACAACATGGAAAAGGAAAGAAATTCCACATAATGAAAATTGTCGAATAGCATTGGTCACTAAAGAATGCAAAGAAGAAGATGAATGGTTCATAGACAGTGCGTGCTCATCTCATATGACTGAAGATCAAAGAAAATTTTTTAGCTTGAAGAAAAAGGGTGGAAATGTTGCATTTGGAAATGACTCACCTACCAAAATACCTGGAAAAGGAACTGTAAAGCTTGGAAGTGAAAATGAAAAAGAAGGAAAAGTCCTATTGGTTGAATACTTGAAGCATAATCTACTCAATGTTAATAAAATGTGTGATCAAGGATACACTCTTATGTTTGACTCCCAAAAATGTAAAATCAGAGAAAATAACTCAGGAAGATTAGTTGCAACTGCAACAAGAAGACCAAACAACACATACATCCTAGACATGAAGAAGAGAGAGAAGATAGAAGCCATAGAAAAGGATTCCAAGGAAGAAAAAGTCCCAAAGACCAAAAATAAGGATGAAGTATTATTGAGTGCCACATGTTTAGGGGTACAACCCCAAAGAAGAGAGTTACCTTTTGCCATTAAACTCAGGGGGAGAAACCCTGCCATTTGCCATTGATGTAAAAGGGGCAGAGAAATTGGGATCATGATGATAGGGGGAGAATGAGTGTTGCCATCAATGACAAAGGGGGAGATTGTTGGAATATTGGTTGTTGTCATTGATGTCAACCCTAGTCATGGGTTTTGGACCGCAAGATTGATGAAGGTATCTGGACATGAAGGACAATGCACATGAATATGCAACACCCATGGATGGATAGTATACATCATGTTGTTTCCAGTGGTATGTGGAACGTCATGTGGATCATCATGGTTGAGGAGAAATGAATTTTTGAAGATGACAAAGAATTGAAGAAGGAAGTACATGTAGGCCCTAAAGATAATTAAAGAAACGAATTACAAAATAAGAAAGTGTCATGTCGGCTCTAATGTTAAAAGGAAGTGACATAAATGGTATAAATAAATATAATTATACATTCATTTTGATACACAAGTCGAATTTCAGAGGAAATCAAAAGTAAAGAAGGTCGTATTTCAAGGGAGGATGAAGTCTTTTGGTGATGTGTTCTAAGGTATGTTATTTCAGGTCATCTTACCATTTTTGCTAAAAAAAAATTTCTAGAACGATTCATATGGTGAAATTGATATGGTATTGAGAAGACATATCAAGGTACCTATGGTAAAAATTTTAGCTCTCGATTCGCTATAATTATGGAGATACACTCTGCAGAATATAGGGTTTTTGATCAGTCCTGAAGCTAGTCAATAAACAGGTGTTCCGGTTAAAACAGTTATAACTACTTCATAGTGAATCCAAATGACGTGGGACAAATTTCATTGGAAAGAGTACAGAGTTTAGTTTTCTTTGTGTGAGTTTTAGAATCTGATGTTAAATATTGAGCGCGGGGCATTCTGTACAAGTTCAGTCTCTTGAATAAACCAGAATTGAACAAGGTCTACCATTCTCTCTATAACTTCTTTTTGGGGAGGATTAAAGGAGTGAAACTTGGAGAAGTTTCAGAGAATAAACCGAATAATATTATCTATAGGATCATAATATTCCAAGAATTGAATAATTGTAGAAATTGAAGAAGTCTGAGGAAGCATTATCAGGTTCTATGTGATGGTTGGTTGATGGTGATGATTTAATGTGAAGTTTTATTATCTCTCGTATATTCTTGGGTGGAAGGAAGGGGCAAGGATGGAGAGTTAAAATCTCTCTTGATATTGGAGGATTGTATCTTCCTCTTGGAGGTTTATCCCTCTCTTTACACTTGGAAGCTGTAGCTACCTTTGGAAGTCATTACTTCCCTTGAAAAATAGTTATTGATTATTTCTCATATATTGTGCATGGTGTATTGGTGTAACTCTTATACTATTGTTCATTTCTCATTGGATATAATTGAATGGTTTAAGTATAACTTGAAAAAGGTTTTAAATTGTACTTGATATTGATTCACCCCCCTCTCAATATCAACACTCCTTTTCTTAAGTAATCTGAACGAGGCCGAAAAGGATAAATAAATTCTTATTAGATGTCACTTTCAAAGTTTAAGTGAGCTTGAAAGACAACAAACCATTCTTTTAGGGATTCCCTTAGGAATAGCCAAGAAAATGATGAAGATGAATGAGGCTTCAACAAACAGTCATGGAGGGACTAAAAAGACTCCCAGGCCTATGAAAAACTCATCGCATGGACACCAAAATGCTGCAAAGGATCTACCTAGGGAATCCATGTAGATAGAGGCTCTACCACTTAACTATGACACTTCTAAAACAAAATAGAAAGTTCTTTGTCGCACTTTGGTGGGATCGACCCTATGGGAAAGAGGAAATAGTCAACAAAATGAAATATGCAAGGTGATGAGAATCTTACCTATATGAAAGTTTCTAAAATACAAATTCACCACGGGATGATGTGAGTGTAACCCATCTCATAGAAACACCAAACCAAAATAAAAAGTTCATAAGGACGACCTGAAGATCCCCCAAAAAGAAACCAAAGCACCCACCAAGCCAAGAATAGGGAAAAAGAGGACCAAACTAAACTGGGAAAAAAATAGTTAAAAAAGTCTATAAATAGAGGTATTCAACTCATTTTAACCATTGCAAATTGGAAAATAGACAAAAGGTGAAAAATACCTCTTCCTTAAAACGCAAATTCAAGGAGCTACGATGGATGAAAATACTTCAAACTTGAACCAAGTAAGTAGACATGACCTCCTCCATTATTTCAATTCATCATTTGTTGCTTTATTTTTGTTTAAAGGGTGAATTCCCTAAAAAATAAGTTGGGTCTACGTGTACGCAGACTGTTCAAACTCAACACGCGTATATATGCGACTGTCTTAAAAACAACCCGCGTACATCTCTTAAAGTATGCAAAAAATAAAATACACTAACCTCCAAAATTTTCCATGCATTAGGATGTATGTCCATTGGAGAGAGAGAGAGCATGAGTAGCTAGATATACTGGTTGAAGAGGATCTAGGGGCCATTGCCATGCTAAAGCAGTGTGGAATGTGGAAGTTTTTTCAATGCCCATTCATGAGCGCACAATCTAGGATACTCATTTGATAGAGTACTGGCACCCAGACATAGATGCCTTCACGATAGAGGTCCAATCACTAACTCCCAACACCGAGGACATATACTTCTTGACCGATCTCTCCAGGAGGGGTTAACCTGAGGACTTTCCCTTCAGGACCACACAATATATAGGACTACATTGGCATGTATTGTGAGGCTGACATTGAGAAAGTAGACTCTTAGGTGCCAATTCAGAAGATAGAAAGCCTCAACCTACAGATAGTGTAGTATATGATTGGGTAGCTTACATGATTTGCAACACTTCACCAGGCCTTACGTGCATAGATGCATTGTGCAACTCAATTTTTACAAGCCACTATATTTGACTGGAGCACCATGATGCTCACTCGTATGAAGAAACAATTGATCGACTACAAGAGAAGAATGAAGAAGAACTTTGGGTTCGGGACCGTATTATGTGCATTATTTTTTGAGAGAGTTTCAGGAATTATCCCACAGGAGACAGTACGAGGACATATTGCCTCCTTTCTTGCATTATGTAGGTGGGTTGTATTGATTCCTCGAAAGAGATAAGGGAGAGTGTAGGAGGCATTCAATGACAATTTCTTTGACTGGTGGTCCCATCAAATCCCTGCGATCGAAGACTACCCATACGCGGGGATCAATTTCCTAAGGGACCCAATATACCTGTGCCCCCTAGAGAGGAGAGTGGAGAGATAGGTACACATCATTATTTATATTTTAAAGTTATTTCATTTTTAGTTTTTAAATGTTATCATTTTTATGGTAACGTCATGGTAGTAACTTAGTCATTTATTATATACATATGTGGGACCAATATGACTAACTGACTTCACCAGGACCAGGTGTCTTCCTCGAGAGGATGTTGGACCAGTAGCAGTGGGAGGACCAACAACAATGGGACAGACACCAGTTGGAGAGGCAGGGAGAGTATTGATATGAGTGGAGAGGAAATTGACATGTCTCACCCGTCTTGTGCCCATGGTGGAAATTGAGGACCTACCCCCAGCCATGCAACCGCATGTGGTATGAGTACATAGGACTTGGGTTTAATTATTCTGACATCTTGCGAATGTCGTAGTACATTACACTAGGGCCAATAGGCCTAAACCATAGACTTAGCACTGGACTTTATATGTATTGAGGGAATTCTTTTTTATACTCTTTTATGTATTGAGGGCTTGAGCCCAACGATATATATCAGCTCTACTTGAGGCTTTGTGGCCCACATTTTCTACTTATGACATTATTTTGGACATATTATATATATACATATTTATTCCTTATGGAGTAATCATTTTTGTACAAATGTATTTACATATGCGTGTGTGTGTGTGCTTTTACTTTTATGTGTGTGCAAGATGTGAATCTAATACATGATTATCCAATGCATCAATTAGTTGATTAGATATCCTAGGGACACGGATATACGTAATAAAATCAAAAAAGTGTTCTAAGAGACGTACCCTAAGAAATCATCAGTAAAGGGTGGGATTGTAGACATGGTACACTCCATTTAACTGAGACACAACCAATTGAGTATCTAGATAAAACTGAAGGTGATAAATACCATGTGACAATGCATCACATAGTAATTCTATTATGAAACTGTACTCATAAATGTTATTGGTTGCTTCTCCTAGATAAACACCTCCAGAAGACACCAATTGACCAGTGGGAGTGAAGATCACCCAAGTTGAAGAATAAATCCTCCGAGTATGTTGGCTAGCACCATCCGTAAACCAAACATAAACCTCATATTCGCTTGACATATGCCATAGTGAAAAATCACAATAAAGTACACATCCATAAGACAAAAATACACAAAAATGTATAAATAAAACTATACATTATATACAATAAGTCACATTCAGGTGACCAATCTAAGCACACTACTTCTAAAGGTAGAGCCCATTTCTAGGCTCAGACAAAGCATTACCTTTGAAGTCAACCAGTTTATAAGAACCTTTTTGTAATACTTTCTTAACAATGAAAGGTTTGAACCACATTGGTTTGAATTTATCTTCCCCCAAGGGATATTTATCTTGGTCATAGACCAAGACAAGATAGCCTTTGGAGAAAACTCTAGGGAGGACTGATCGATCATATTAACACTTGACAGACTATTTGTGAGCCTCATTGGCCAAGGCTGCATCACGACGCTCTTCAAGTGGAGTTGTGTCAGACAATTATTCCACTGCCAACTTAAGAGAGGTAATTTGGCACTCTATGGGAAAGACTTCCTCCGGTCTGTAAACAAGTTGAAAAGGAGAGAAAATAGTAGCAGTCTTGACTGAGGTTCGATATGCCCAAAGTGTCGAGTACAACATCAAATTCCAATTCAACTTGGCCGAATTGATCATCCATTGGAGACTAGTCTTGAGAGACTTATTGATAGCCTCCACCTGACCATTGACCCGTGGATAGTAGGCTAACAAATGTTCTTTCTTAAACCCCAGTTTTGATGTTAACTTAGTCATCATCTTATTCTAGAAGTGACTGCCATGGTTTGTGACAATCTCCTTCGGAATACCGAACCTGGCTACAATCTGGTTAAAAATGAAAATCGCAATCGTTTCTCCATCATTACTAAATGTCGGCATGGCCTCAACCCACTTAGTGAAGTAGTCTACTACCATGATGATATAACAATGCTCCCTAGACAAAGTTTGGTGGAATTTAGTGAAATAAATCCCCCATTTAGTGAAGGGGCCAACAATAATAACCAGAAACATGGGAGCAGGTTGTTCCCACATCTTTCGAGAGTATACCTGGCACGAATGACACTTCTTGACCGCATCTACACAATATTTGATCAAAGAGGGACATAAGTATCCAATGCAAAGAATGTTCTGGGATGTTGCCAACCCAGACAAGTGACCGCCACATGCTCTAGTGTGGCAGTCATTCAACACAAGCTCTTCCTCTTCATGAGTCAGAAAATGATGGAGAATCAAATCAACTCCTCGACGATATAAAGTATCATCGATGATAAGATAGTTCTACACTTGATAGCATATTCGTCGACACTCTTCAGGAGAAGAAGAGGAAGGGCACTTCAAAGTTTGAAGATACACAAATATATCTCCATACTAAGTGTTTGAAGATGAAATAAGGAAAAGATCCCCATTGATCAATGACTCTTCGAGAAAATCATTACCTCTCTCAACTGCAAGTTCTGAAATTATCTTAGCAAAGACCAAAGACTACTTAGACTTCGTCAAAACAAAGTTGAAGTAAAATTCTCAAAGAATGAATATGCATCGACTAATCTTCTCGTCGATGACCCATCGTGTCAACACATATTGAAAAGGATTCACAATAACTACGACGATGGTCTTGCGAAGTAGAACATAATTTCGAAACCTTTGGAAAAACTGTACATCTGCCAAAGCCAGTTTCACAACATGGGTGTATTTGAGCTCCGGTCCGACTAAGAATCGGATAAGATAGTAGATAACATTCTCCTCGAGCGTGTCATCCTCTTGAACCAAGACCATACCAATAATAGACTTTGTTGCAACCAAGTATAACAAGAAATCCTTGCCATAATCCCGAGGACTGAGTAGAGGGGAAGATGTCAGATCATGTTTCAATGCTTTGAAAGAGCGTTAAGCCGCTTTGTCCCAAAAGAATGGGACCCCTTTTCAAGAGACACATGAACCCTTTAGTAATATCGACATAGTTGGAAACATATCACCAAAGAAAGTTAGCTTTCCCTTGTATAATTTGAAGCTGGGGGGTTGTGCCCGGGGGAGGCAATTGAACTATTGCCTCAACCTTCAGAGGATCAACCATTATCCCTTTAGTGGAGATGATAAAAACTAAAAAATGTCCTGATGTTATGCAAAAACTACACTTGTTCGGATTTAGGTGAATTTTGTAGTAGCGACACCTCTCAAATATAATTCGTAAGTGGGCAGGATGATCAGATATCTTATGATAAAATGATGTCGGATCATCAAGATACACCTCGAATATATGATTGAGTTCATGGAAGGAGAACTACATGGCCCGTTGAAACTTGGATGTAGTATTTTTAAGGCCAAAAGGCGTTTTTCTGTATGCAAACATACCCCAAGGACATATAAATGTAGTCTTATGTTGATCCTCAGGTTTGATCTGAATCTGGTTGTACTCGGAAAAATCATCCATAAAAGAAAAGACTTCACATCCTACACATTCATCGACAATCTGATCAATGAATGGGGTTGGAAAATTATATTTCGCGCAAGCTTTATTCAGATCATGAAATTCCATACAAACACGAATCGTACCTTGTTTTTTGTTGATAGGAACATGGTTTAACACCCATTCCATCAATTGCACTGGATAGACAAAACTAGCCTTAATGAGTTTCTCTATCTCAACCTTTATAGTCGTTGCCTTGTGAGGATTGTCTGGGCAAAGCTTCTGCTGAGCATGCTTAGCATCGGGGTAAGTCTAATCTCGTGTTCAACTATACGAGGATCAATGCTTGACATATCCTCATAAGACTAGGAAAAAATGTCTCTAAAATATTTAAATAATTTAGTGTACACCCAAATCTCCTCAGAGGAACAATCTACTCCGATGAAGATGGTTTCAATGATGCCAGGGGTTCTATAGATGCCAATTGGAATCGTTTCAACTATACTCACCATGTTTCCCTCGAGATATATTCTGTGCATGGCCATAGGGTTAACAAGACAAGTGGAATCTCAAATCATGGTCGTGTTGAACTCCCCTGCTTCTACTCTCCTGAGCTCAGGTAAAAAATAATATCTATGATGAATATCATCCCAAGGTCTATTTGGCCCAGACATTTCCTCCAAAATTTCCTCATTAGAGGGAAATACCAAGTCCAAAGGATTGTCAGTAGTAAGAGAGTCTTGAGCCCAAGTAGGCTCGAGAACGGGATCTAACTCCTATGAGGGAGCCAGATCCGGGTTGGCCAAGGTTTGTTGGACAATGTTGTATGCAACCTTAGCGGCATATAGGGGCATAACCATTCCAAGATACCGTACCCCTTCCATCGAAGCCGATGGGGATGGTAAAGTGCACGGGTCATTAAAATAGAAAATAAGCTACTTGAAGGATCGCAACCTTCGTCTGATCGGGGACAACCAAAATAAACTTGACATCATTCGAAGGTTGTGGATAATCAAAAGTCCCCATTAGAGATGGAAATAATTTGGAACCTAAGTTGACGGTACCTAGCTGTGGGTTGTCAATCATCAATACCGTGGATGCCCCTGATGAAGAGTCAGGACGAGAGAAGGATAACTGATCAACAATTATGATCTGGATTTTGTGAGGAAAACATAAGACCCAAACAATGGTGGATACAACCACTATCATAGCATAGGTCCAACTCTGTCCTAAATAAATCTTGTAGTCAAGATGTGCTTCCAATACTTCTACCTTGATGCATAAGATTTTTCCCTCCACCTACACGGGGAAGTAGGGGATTATTCCATGTTGTATAAAAGAACGATCGTCAAACACGGTTAATAACATCGGTGATAGAGATTGTTTATTATTTTGGTTGGTTGTCATTGATGTTAACCCTTGAAGAAATTCCGGTAGCGAATTTCGGTAGCACAAAGGTTTGGGTAATGGACACAAGTTTGTTTGATGTATAATGGTATGAGTTTCAATATATTTGAAGGTAACAATTTTCTAGATGGATAGTACATGTCATGCCATTTCCCGTGGTATGTGGAACGTTGTTGGTTGTGGAGCCTGATTATCTTCCTAATTCAAAGGTCTTTTATTTTTCAACCATGTTTATACCCCATGAAGACTTTACACCCCAGAAGTATGTACACTCTTCCACGCGGGGGAGTGCAGAGGGGGGTTACCCCCTTTGTGGGGTTCGAGTGGGATATCCCCTTGGCTGGGGGGTCCAGGGGCAAGCGGGCCCTCGACAGGGGTTCGGGGATAGCGTCCCCTGATGGGGGTTCAGGGGTGAAGCCCCTGAAGGAAAAATTACCTTGTAAATGTATATTGTAATTTCATTGTAAATCTGGACCGTTCATTATAAGGTCACAGATCTAACAGTAGAAATTATGTTAGGGTTTTTTTCCCTAGAAGGCAACCTCCTGTTATGAGGGAAATGTATTGTGGCTATGTATGATAGCGAATATTGTATTATGATATTAGATATTGTGAGAGAAAGAAGAGGAAGTTACAACGGGTTTTCTGTAGGTTGTATCCCTTCATATGCTGGATAATAATAAAGGAAGGACCTGGCAATTTCTCTGGTGGACGTAGCCCACACTGGGTGAACCACGTAAATTTGTGTCTTTATTGTATTGTGTATCTTCTGTGTTTTTTTTCAGCATTTGTTTTATTTTATTGCTCCACGGTCTTGTTTTTCTAACAAATGTCACATAACTCTTCACGGTTAGAGAGTTATAGTCTAAAACATGTGCTTCGGGTAAAAACGTCATAAATTCTTAATAACATATCCAAATTCAGTAAGACCAAATGTATTGGTTAGCGTACAGTCTTTCGTATTTTAAGTACCATTTTTAGATCCATACAACAAATATCCTATGTGGGGCATGCTCTAGAAGTTTGCTCTCTAGAATAAGCCATAATTCAACAAGGTATGCCATTTTTTCTATAACTCCTTTTTTGAGAGGTTCCAAGTAGTGAAACCTGAAGGAATTGCATACAAGACACTGAAGAAAATTGTGTACTATTTACAGATATTTATTCATTATAGGTACATAGTTATGATTATTTCAATTTAGGGTTGTTGACTAATCCAAAATTATTCATGTGAGACTAAAGTAAAGTTTGATGAAAATTCTAGTCTCTTGTTGGTAAAGTTAAAGAAGGTTTGAAAGTATGTGATCATATACAACAACAATATTATAGAGTTACAAATCATATTTGGATGATGAAATTGATGAGGGATTTTGGTTGAGGTACATGTTGGGTACATGGTTGAGACAAGTAGTTGATNGAGGTGTATAGTTGATGATGTTGGTACATATTGATGAGTCATAGTTTATGTGTATTTGATGCATGATTGGTACATATTTGGTGCATGGTTGATGCACTCTTTTATGGTACATATTGAGGTATAGGTTGGTGCATGGTTGAAGCACTTGTTTATGGTACAGGTTGATTATAGGTTGTTTGGACAAGTTATTTGTACAGGTTTGGTGCATGGTTGATGCATTTGTTTATGATACAGGTTGAGGTACAGGTTGATGTATGGTACATGTTAGCACAAGTTATTGGTATAGGTTGTTACAGGTTGATTGGTACATGTATACAACAGTATATCTCACAGTGATAGTGTGACAGTGGTTTCATCATTCTACTTCTACTTCAGGGTGGTTGGATGGGGAAAGGACAGGTGGTTGTAGCCACCTTTCGATTGTATTCAAAGAACATAGGGGGTTGTATCCTCCTTCTAGTTGTAGCCAGAGAATTGGGGAGTTAAAGCTTCCCTCAGTTTGTAGCTTGAGAAACTAGGGGGTTGTAGCCTCCTTCTGGTTGTAGCCAGAGAATTGGGGAGTTGGAGTTTCCTTCAGGTTGTAGCCTAAAGAAATAGGGGGTGGGAGCCTCCTTCTAGTTGCAGCTGGAAAACAAAGAAAGTTGGTGTTTCCAATGAATGTAATTCATAAATACATATAATAAAAAACATTCTGTGGTTTTCTCCCAGTTTGGGTTTCCATGTAAAAACATTGGTGTAATATGTATGTGTATGATTGCTCATTTGTTAATTGTTTATTTACTCTACAACTATTGGATGATAATGCTACATTGATATAACACTTTCATTTTGTGGTTAAAAAGGATTATTTCTCTATTACTGATTCACCTCCCCTCTCAGTAATCCAACAATTGGTATTAGATCTGGTTTCTTCAAGAATCCATTTAACCACTGAAAGGTAGATCATGGAGAGAAACAACATGTATAAACATGGAATACCACAGTTTGATGGACATAAGTATGCATTCTGGAGTAGAAGGATGAAAACATATATATAGGCACAAGGATTTGAAATTTAGCAATCTATATTATATGGATATAAAGAACCAACAATTCCGCCAACAAGTGAAAGAGAAATAAACTTCGGTCAAAATAATTCCAAAGCCACAAATGCACTTCTGAATGGTTTTGGTGAATTTTTATACACCAAATTTATGCATTGTAAATCTACTAAATAGATTTGGTACAAACTTAAAAATATTCATGAAGTACATTCAAAAGTCAAAGCAAGAAAGCTTCAAACTTACAGAGGTCAGTTCAGACAACTAAAGATGAAGGAATATGAGAATATTACAGCTTACTTTTGATGAGTCAATGAAACAACAAATGCAATCATAGGATTGGGAGAAGAAATTAAAGAATATGTAAATGTTCAAAAGGTACTAAGATCTCTTCCTATGAGATTTGATCCTAAGATATTAGCACTAGAAGAAAGAGAAGATATAGACTCAATAAGCATGGAAAAACTACATGGAATCTTCTCAGCATATGAAATGATAACTGAATAGGAAAATCCAGATATAAAAGAAAGAGATTGCAAAGCATCTAAAAGGTTAAAGAAAAAGGGAAAGCAAAAAGAAAAAGACCATAGCAACAACAGTGACATCTCAGAAGATGATGAAGAAATGGCCAATTTTGTCAAGAGATTGAAGGGAACCAACGATAGATATAAAGGTAAGATTCCATTGATTTGTTTTAATTATGATGGTATTGGTCATTTTTATAACAAATTTCCTCATAAGAAAAATCAGGGGAATGATGAAGATTACTCAAATAGAAAACAAACATATAAAGGCAAAGGAACCACAAAGAAAGTTTTCAAGAAAAACTTATGCACCCAAGAAGACATCTCATCATTAAATGAAGATGAAGTCATTGATAGTGATACATAAAGAGTTCTATTCATGGCAGTATAAGACTTTGATAAAGAAGACTCCGAAGAAGAATATGAAGAGGCAAAAGTTTACTACCGAGAAGAATTGTTGACTTCCATAGAAGTTATAAGAAGAGAAAAGAGGAAAAACATGAAGCTACAAGCAGAACTAGACAAGAAGGAAGACACTCAAGAACTGGAGCAAATCATCAAGGAATTGAAGGTTCAAATAGAAGAATATAAAATAATTGAAGAAGCACTCAAAGAACAGTTAGAAAAAAGAGACAAGGTCATTGGAAATTCGGAAGCAGAGATTGTCACATTGAGAAAGGATCTTCAAAAGAAAAATATGAAGAAAAACTCAAAATATTTGGATGACATTATCAATAGTCAAAGGCCTAATCATGACAAGTCTGGACTTGGATACAATCAAACAAAAAAGGGATCAAGCTCCAAAGCCAAAAAAACAAGAAACATATCGAAAAAGTTATGCAGAAACAATCAAAGGGGATATGAAGACCTACAAGGAAGATTATAGGGACACTCCTCCACCAAGAAGATTCAAATTTTAGAATCAATGACTGAAAGCCACAAATAGGCCTTAGGAAGAAGAAGGATTAATAAGAGTAACTCCTTTCAGAATATCTTCAACTCCTAGGTATCAAACTATCTTTTTTGGTTTTTGTTATGCATGAAATAATTTTGGACACAAAGCTATAAATTGCAGTGCTAATAGTAGGAACATAAATGGTTATCCAAGAAGGCCTAGTGAAACATAGAGAAGAAGCTACAACAAGTTTGAATCATTGAGCACTAAATTGGAATTCTATAAGTGCAATAACTTTGGACACATGGCCAAAGATTGTAGAATGATAGTCCCTCCTAGAGAACCACAACAGAACAATAATAGTCACAAACAGGAGCCTCATAAGAGAACATGGATAAGAAAGAAGAATCAATATAACAATGAAGAATGCACTCTCGATCTACAATCTAAGCAGAAGAAGCATGGTTGGTACATTGACAGTGGATTTTCAAAACACAAAGAACAAGTGAACAAAGACCAGGTCCCAGAGATCGCAAGATTAGAAATAAAACGAGATGAAGAAAATTTTACAGAGAAAATGAAAGATGTCAGATACATAAAGATTTGGAAAATAACTGAAAAAAAGAAGGACATGTAAATAAGGAACATGTTCAAGAGATTATATTTTCAGGCACTATAGTGAAAGATGAATCCACAGATAAAAAGAAAGAATTCAGAGCTTAGAGAGATGATGAATCTATTAATGAAGATGATGATGAATACACTTCAGAGAATGAATTGTTCTAAGCCATTCATCCTAGAGACTCCCGGATAATATGAATAATAGACAGGGGGAGTATATGTGGTAGTTGCGACATACCAAAGAACCATCCTTCGAGCAACTTGCAGAATTTGAGTAGACAGATTCAGTGCATTCAGTTAGCAAAAGTACAATATGATAGATTAATCAGTTGTAGTAGTACTTCATGATAGTACAGTGACATATGAGTCAAAATTGTAGACAATTGTGTAGCAGAGTCTTGAACAATATGGACATATATGGACGTGAAATCATATTTTCTGAAGGGAGAACTTGAAGAAGAAGTATACAATGAAAAACTAGTTCCTAGAGAATGGTGCTCTAGACTGGATAAATATCTACAACATGCAGGGTTCGGAAAAGGAAGTGCAGACAACAACCTCTACATCAAGGTAACTCAAGATTTTATTTTATTAATTGAAGTTTATATTGATGATATTATTTTTGGAAGTAGTGATAATAGGTTAAGCTAGAAATTTTCAAAGGATATGCATAATGAATTTGAAATGCCATTACTTGGAGAACTATCCTTCTTTCTGGGTATTTAGATACGTCAAAGCAACCAAGGAATTTTTATTTTTCAAACTAAGTATATTAGAGAAATGCTAAAGAGGTTCATAATGGAAGATTGCAAACCAGTTACCACTCCTATGAAAACCAATTGCAAGTTGAGAAAATGTGATGATTCAAAGTCTACAAACCAGAGGAAATACAAGTCAATGATTGGTAGCTTATTATATGTGACAACATCCAGACCAGATGTAATGCAGGAAGTTGGACAGGTGGCATGATTTCAAGCAACACTAAAGGAATATCATATATTAGCAGTGAAGAGGATTCTCAGATATCTCAAAGGAACAAAAGAGTTTGGATTATGGTATCCAAAATGAAAGGATCGATCACTTATTGCCTACACAGATGCAGACTAAGTAGGTTGCATTGATGATTGACAAAGCACCAATGGAGCAACATTCTACTTGGGTGAGTGTTTAATATATTTGCTAAGCAATAAATAATCATCAATATATTTATCTACACCCGAAGCAGAGTATATTGCAGTAGTAGGATGTTGTACTCAGGTTCTATGGATGAAACAAACTTTGACATATATACAGGTTGAGTATGATGAGCCCATTCCAATCTATTTTGATAATACAAGCGCCATCAATACCTCAAAGAACCCGATGATGCACTCCAAGATGAAGCACATTCTAATCAAGTATCACTTTCTACGGGAATAGTTTGCAGAGAAGAACATCAGAGTGGAATATGTGGGCACAAAAAAAAAGGAAAAAAAAAGAGAACAAGTGGCAGACATTTTTTAAAAATCACTTCCACGGGAAGCCTTTGAGTATCTTCGCCAGAGACTCGGAGTACTTTCTACTCCAAAATGAATGCTTTCGAATTCTTATCTTATATGTCTTAGATTTACACGAGGAAGCACCATAAAGAGGAAAATTCATGTTGGGAGATCAGTTTCAGGAAGAGTTTAGTCAGGGGGAGCAACCCCGGTTGGAAATATACCTTTTCCATTTATGACAAAGGGTGAGAGATTTATCAGATGCAAAGGTAAATGCTTGGAGAAAGAACATAGAGGCATGGTTCTAGGGGGAGCGATGGTCATAGGGGGAGAATGAATGATATGAATTCAATATTGCATCAGAGTGTTACCATCAATGCCAAAGGGCGAGATTGTTGATTATTTGGGTTGGTTTTCATTGATGTCAACCCTTGAATAAAGTTCGGTAGCACAAAGGTTTGGGTAATGGACCCAAGTTTGTTTGATGAATAATGGTATGAGTTTTAATATATTTGAAGTTACGACTATTCTATATGGATAGTACCTGTCATGCCATTTCTAGTGGTATGTGGAATGTCACATAACTCATGGTTAGAGAGTTATGGCCATGTGAAATTGGAGAACCCTCATGAGTCATCTACAAGCCCCGAAAGGTCAAAGTAGTCAAAGTGGTTGCAAAGAAGAAATTATTTAAATAATAAAGTGAAGTGTACTATAAGTCAAAGTACTATAAGTGATGAGTGTACTATAAGTCAAAGTGGATACAAAAGAAATTATTTAAATAATAAAGTTAATGGAGAAATTACTAAGTGGACAAGTGGTTAAAAGTGGGTTAGCNCTAAAATAAGGAAAGTGGTTTAAGAGATTTTAGAAGGTAAATAATAAAGTGAAGTGATGAGTGTAATATAAGTCAAAGTGGATACAAAATAAATTATTTAAATAATAAAGTTAATGGAGAAATTACTAGGTGGACAAGTGGTTAGAAGTGGGTTAACCCTAAAATAAGGAAAGTGGGTTAAGATGGTTAAAAGGTAACCCCTTGAGGAAGCTACATGGAAGTATAAATAAGAGGAAAGACTCTCTCATTTTAATCACACTTTAGCATATTGAATATATACAAGTGACTGAGGTAACCAAATGATATATAAGCCTAATTTTAGAGGGAAGGTGAAGTAAAGAAGACTAAAATTCAAGGGAGGATAAATTGTTTTGATGATGCTTTCTAAGGTATGTTATTTACAGGTCATCTCACCATTTTCACAATAATTTTTTTTCTAAAATGATTCAGACTATGAAATTGGGAGGCCGTTGAGGAAACATATCCAAATAGTTGTGATAATAATTTTAGCTTGCGGGTTGTTGTATATTTGGAGTTACACTCCGTGGAAAATAGGGTTTGTGGCTAGTCATTAAACTAGTCTATAACAAGTGTTTTTGATAAAAACGTCATAACTTATTAATAACAGATCCAAATTCAGTAAGACCAAATGTATTGGTTATAGTATGGTCTCTAGTATCCTATGTACCATTTTGGGATCCATACAAAAATATTCCATGTGGGACACGCTCTACAAGTTATCTCTCTAGAATAGGTTAGAACTCAACAAGGTATGCCATTTTTTCGATAACTTGTTTTCTGAGGGGTTTCAAGTAGTGAAACCTAGAGGAATTGCATAAAGGACACTAAAGAACATTGTGTACTATTTTCAGATATGTAATCATTACAGGTACATAGTTATGATTATTTCAAGTTAGGGTTGTTAACTAATCCAAAATTAGTCATGTGAGGCTAAAGTAAAGCTTGATGAAAATGCTAGTATTTTGTTGTTAAAGTTAAGGAAGGTTTGCAGGTATGTGATCATATACACCAGTTCTATTACATAGTTACAAATCAGATTTGGATGATGAAATTGATGAGGAATTTTGGTTGAGGTACATGTTGGGTACATGGTTGAGACAAGTAGTTGATGAGTTGGCACATACATGAGGTGTATATTTAATGATGTTGGTACATTTTGACGAGTCATAGTTTATGTGTTTTTGATGCATGGTTGATGCACTCGTTGATGGTACAGGTTGAGGTACAGGTTGGTGCATGGTTGATGCACTTGTTTATGGTACATGTTGATTATAGGTTATTGTGACAAGTTATTTGTACAGGTTTGGTGCATGGTTGATGCATTTGTTTATGGTACAGGTTGAGGTACAGGTTGATGTATGGTACATGTTGGCACATATTATAGGTAGCCTGAGAAACGAGGGGGTTGTATCTTCCTTCTGGTTGTATCCAAAGAATTGCGGAGTTGGAGCTTCCCTCAAGTTGTAGCCTAAGAAACTAGGGGGTTGGAGCCTCCTTCTAGTTGCAACTGGTAAAAAAAAAGTTGGTGCTTCCAATGAATGTAATTCATAAATATATATAAGAAAAAGCATTATGTGGTTTTCTCCCACTTTGGGTTTCCACGTAAAAACACTAGTGTACTGTGTATGTGTATGATTGCTCATTTGTTCATTTTTTATTTAATCTACAACTATTGGATGATAATGCTACATTGATATAACACTTGCATTTTGTGGTTAAAAAGGATTATTTCTCTATTACTGATTCACCCCCCCTCTCAGTAATACAACAAAGACAACTGGGGTTGGCCAATGGCCTTCCATCATGCCAATGACATTGTTAGCACCATAAGTTATCTCTGGATTGTAGCAGAGGTAAGCCTAGTATCCATCATTTATTTATGTCATAGGTTGGATGTTGGTTTGAATGTGGATGATCGATGACCAAAACTCAACAACATGAAAGATGTTCAACATAGAGCTAGAGAGGAAATGCACAAGGAAGTGAGGGCCACATTAACTTTAGTTAAGAAATTGAGTTAAAGCGAGAGCAGAGGGAAGACTTAAGAGAAGGGTGAAGGAGACTGCTCTGGGCATCAGGCTTTCAAGCAGCTCATTGAAGAAAACCCAAGATCAAGAGCATTCTTGAGCTCAAATTCAAACACCGAAATATGCCTGCAAGGGACACAGTTGCAGCTGTAGTATGATTAAACCTCATCATCCTGCAACTGCAACAACTCGATTGGATCCTCCATGCTTGATCCATTCAATGTGAGAAGGAAATAGATGCAGAGGGAAATGAATAAAACTAACCATGATACCGCTATAATAAAACCTCCATTACAACAGTATGATGATCCTCGACTGGATCATCCATTCCTGAGTGTTTTAAATAGCTTTACAGACAAAAATGAAAAATAAAGGAAGCTGACTTCTATTAACATGAAAGTCTCAAATCTATTACATAACCAGAGAATAGCTCTGGCAGGACGAAATTACAGATTGGGAGCTCTGCTCCACCTCCCCCCCTTTACAAAATCACAGAACTCTATCTATATACTAAAACATTTCACCATTCTTAGCAGAGGTGTGCTCTAGCTTCCATGGCACTGTGTCTTCTCAGGCAGACTGAACCTGCAGTATCCTCTACACATGCCTTACTCTGTCAGATGTGATCACGACTCTGCTAGTCCCTCTGAGTCTCTGCTCTATCAAACTGTGCACACAATCTTAAAAGGCCTTAGCTGACAGTCTGCCTTCACGGTCAGATGGTTCTGAATTTTCATTCATGGGGGAGACGATGCTCCAACTATCTCCCCGCTTCATAACTACTTCATCGGGATCGGGATGGCCCAAGTCAAACTTGGCACCTGGGAGACGTGGTGGCTTCTCCTTGGTCGTCTGTTGCTTTGTTGAACCTTTGTAGAGGGACCTGGCTAGTGGACATGGATGGAGCTGATGAGGATGAGGCAATGGGCATGACCGACATGCTACTAGGTATGCATGGGCACTGAGGTGTAAAGGTGTGGGGTGATGCAATGCAGGGAGAGGACATGGAGGCAAAGGGGAGGCTGCAGTGGTGTGTGATTGTTTGAGGGGGACACGATGACATGACAGAGGTGACATGGAGAGAAATGGAACAGGTGTCAGGAGGTGAGAGGAATCGAAGGGGGGAAGGAGTAGGTGGAGGTGACATGCAGGGGAAGTGGAAGATGCATGTTGGGATGTGAGAGGGGGAGTGGGAGTAGGAGATGTGACATACATAGGGGGGAATATTGAGTGGGAGA
>JASDQU010172839.1:0-17188 GCA_032191745.1 Picea mariana
TTAGATTTCTTTTATCTATTGTTGTTGCTTTTGATCTTGAAGTGGAACAGATGGATGTGAAGACAACATTCCTACATGGGGATCTGGAAGAAGAAATCTACATGAAGCAACCAGAAGGCTTTGTAGTGAAGGGAAAGAAAGAGCTGGTCTGTAAGCTAAAGAAGTCACTATATGGTATGAAGCAATCACCTAGGATGTGGTACCAAAAGTTTGACACATACATCCTTGGATTGGGATTTGTGAGAAGCAGGGCTAATCACTATGTATATTCCAAGCAGGTTGGTAATCACTTCATTTATGTAGTGTTGTATGTTGATGACATGTTGGTAGGAAATAATATGGATGTTATCAAGGAGGTGAAATCGCAGTTATCCTCCAAATTTGACATGAAGGACCTTGGTGATGCTAACTTCATTCTGGGAATGGAAATTAAAAGATATCATGCAAACAGGAAACTCTGGTTGAATCAGAGAAAATATGTTGAGACAATATTGCAGAGGTTTAATATGCATGGAAGTAAACCGGTCAAAGTCCCTATTCCTACAGGGGTAAATTTATCTACAGATCAGTGTCCCAAGACATAGGAAGAAGAAGAGGACATGTCCCATGTTCCGTATGCCAGTGTAGTGGGCAGTTTGATGTATTCAATGGTCTGTACTAGATCATACATTGCACATGCAGTGGGAGTTTTGAGCAGGTATATGTCAAAACCAAGGAAAGAGCATTGGACAACAGTAAAGAGGGTCTTTAGGTATTTGTGTGGCACTACCAATTATGGATTGTGCTACCAAGGAAGACCATGATTGGACAGAGTGGTGGACATACATGACTTTGTTGATGCAGATTGGGTTGGAGATCTGGATCGAAGAAGATCTACAAGTGGGTATGCGTTTAACCTATTTGGAGGAGCAATCAGTTGGATGAGAAAAAGACAGGCTGTAGTGGCACTCTCAACTACAGAAGTTGAATACATGGCAGCCACTCATGCAAGAAAGGAAGCAGTATGGTTACAGAGATTATGTTTAGGTATTGGGTTGGTACAACAAGCAGTGAGATTAAATTGTGACATTCAGAGTGCAATCTTCCTGGAAAAGAACCCAGCTTATCATTCGAAGGAAAAGCATATTGATGTTCAGTATCACTTTGTGAGAGACATGGTTGAGGAAAAGAAGGTGTTGTTGGAAAAGGTTGACACTTTGAAGAATGTTGCAAATTCATTGACAAAGTCTGTAAGCATAGAAAAGTTCTCCTGGTGTAGAGTAACAATGGGCATTGTTTCCCTGGATTGTTGACTATATAATATTGGGACCTCTGGATGCAAAGAAAACAACAAGTGGGAGAATGTTGGGTATGTGTTATATTCTTTGCATGTGTGTGTGTGGGCGCATAAAATTCGACAACTGCGTCTGACGATCCCTCATAGTAGTGCTTTGTTTGTGTCATGTGAGTCGTGCGCTTTCCTAGGGGGGTTCCAGGGGAGGGCAAGTATGCCCCCCCTGGTTATGCGCAACGTTCAGGGCAGTGCCCCGAATTTTGTTTTGGGGCATTTTTGCTATTTTTAGCGGATTTTTCTATTTTTAGCAGTTTACTAAATTAATCCTGGTTTTAGGGATTAGGGTTTTGGTATCTACAGAATTCCCAAAAATCCTATATATATTGTATAGTGAATGGTGAAATTTGATATAATGAATATAAGAAAGGTTTTCCCGGTTGAGGGTTTCCAGTATAAAATCTCTGTGTACTCTGTGTATGAGCCATTGATTAAATTTTGTTTTGCTTAAGAATCTATATGCATTGCTTTACTTCATATTTTTAAAACTTACACTCATACTTTTTTATGAATTTGGCGGGGTTCGTAGTAGATTGGACAGGGACTTGGTGACTATATAAGCTACCAATCACTGACGAAGCTAAAGAATGAGATGAAGAACCACCTCCAGTGCCACCAGAGCCACCACTAGATTCCATATTGTGGATAATAGGTAAGGGAGAGAAAGACGAACTGGAAGAATCAGACAAGGTTCTCCTTAGAGAACTTTTTTGGGTTGATAACACAACGCTCCTTCTTCTTATTTCAGTAATAGGATTAATTTCAGGTGATAAGCCTCTTCTTCTCCTAGAAACACGAGGGTCTAAGGACATGAAAAGAAGGTCAAAGTTGAAGGAAAAATAAAGTTATGGTTGATTCCTAAGTTGTCTACGTCTAGCTTCCCAACGTTCTTGGGCTCTTATGTCTTGTTCAATTGTTGCCCATGAACGATTAAGCTCAGCACGAGTATTAGCAGTGTATAAAATGGTGTTAAACAAGTTTAAAGCAATGTTGGTCTGATCTTGAAGACCAGGCTCAATATTAGGCTACCTTGCAATAGGTAAAGTCATTAAGAAATGAAATAGTCAAAGAATTAATATAAGAAAAATAGATATATTCGATGATAATCAAGCATAAAAAATCAACCAGAGAGATATTGAAGATCTCCCCAGTATGGTCGCCAAATAAATATTGAGGAAAATATATGAAATAATATTACTCAATCATTTTCAGATCTTACTTGGATAAAGCAAGATAGATGGGAATATCACCCTATGTTTATAGCCATCAAAAATTGTTTCCTAATCCACAAGTATTGGTTACAAGGGCTTAGGTTGATTTTCTTATAAATAAAAGATTGTTGAAAAATTCAATATTTATGTAATTTTTTGAATATAACAGATGCATAAATAAATGTAGAGACAAAAGAAAAATACCAAGTCAATAATCAAGACAGATGAAACATAAAGAAATCACTTATTTCATTCCAATTTATTGAAGAATCATTCTCTTTACAAAATTCCCTGAGGAAATTTGGACCAAAGTCAAACTTAGATGTCCCTGATGAAAACCATACAAAAAGACTTCTCACAGAAAGTAAAAAACTGAACTTTAAAAGCTAGATCATCTTGCCACATATTGCTGCCCACTCGAATCTGCACAATATTCTTTATCAGTCATGAAATTTCATTCATAAACATACAAGTCTACACAGACTATCAAAGATAGATCAACACCTCTGAAAAGCAAGTGTCTGAATGATGTAATTCAGATTTGAATTTTTTTTCTACAATAGGACCCTAGTATAATAAAAGAGAATTAGGCTTTCAATGAATTAAAGAATGAATGAAAACTGAATTATCTCAATAAAACTGAAGAGTAGACCTTAGTATGCTTTCTCCTTCTATTTTCTTCTTGTTTCTCCTTCTCTTTTTGCCTTTAAGCAATCAAAATTAATTGAAGTAGTTAAACTACCTCTTTAGTTAAGTTAACTAAAACTCAACTAACTTTTAGTTTAGAGGGAAAATTAATAAAATAATAATAAGGGTCTTAATAAATAATAACTAGTAGGTGGGACCCCTTGTGACTCCCTTTAGTTTCTTAACAACATAAACACAACTAGTTAATCAATCAAACACATCCCTCCTTGTGGATCCCATCATCACTCTCATAATTTGAAAATTAATATCAATGATATTTGAAATCATATCCAAAAATATAATATCCAACATATCCAAAAAATAGTGTGTTGTCCAAAACTTCAGAAGTCAAATATTCTCAACAATCAATAAGTAAAAACACTCAAAAACCATATTTTCCACTCTGGGAGGCAATTTTCTGCTTGTTGTTGTTGTCTCCCTTTGATTTCTCTGAATTTTCCTTAGGTTGTGTGGAGCCTTTAGGCATAATCTCACTGATAACATGAGAGCAATCATCTCTCAAATGCATGTGAAATGAAATGGATTTGGCAGAGTCATTTGAGGGAGAGGAGGGGGTAACAACGAATTTTCCTTTATCAGGTGCATGGCGGGCTTCGATTTTTAACCTCTTTCTTGCGTGAGAAGACTATATTGGTGAGTGTGCAGGGGAAGCTTGGATTGATTAACAGGTGGAGGAGGAGGAGGTAGAGACAAATTGGGCCAGCCAAGATGTTGGGAGATTGTCGGGTGGACAATCTCTTGCCATCCATCATTTTCCACGACTTCAAGTTGTAATGAGACATGAGGGGGAACTGGGATACCAGGGACATAGGGGGCTTGGAAAGGAGGCATTTTTGGCCTAGGTTGGACCATTCCTTATCCAATCCAGTTAAAAAATCCAGTTTGGAATCACTGACTCAACTCTTGTGAGTATGCATCGAAATGTATAGAAAACCTTGGCCTTATAGGGCCCCTGTTCCAATTTCATATTCCTCTATTACCCCAGCCATGGCTACCTCTGATGAAAAATCTCATTCTTGTATGCATTACTTATTAGCAACTAGTTTCTTCAACAAACCATACATGACATCTCTTTAAATATGAAACAAATTTTGGCTCAACAACACATCAGACTCATGCAATCCAATCCATAAAATCATTTAATATTTGTCAATGAGCAGGGGGTGAATACGGATTCTGGGATATATGAGGGATTGTATTGAGCGAAAAGTGGTAAAATGAAGGGGGGTAGATCATGATTATTGCTCAACAAATCATCAAACAATCAATTGTATTGCAATAACAAAACAATTCAACTATAACTCATCACTATGTCATCCTTCAACTGCTATAATACAAAGTTTTCATTTAACTATAATTTAATTTTAAGAACAGTGAGTGAATAGTGAATATGGGAAGGTGAGGGGACTTGTAATGTGTGAAAAAGTGAGAGAATGGTAGGGAAATAACAAATATTGTTCATAAAACAAATCAAGTAATTAATAAACATAACTTTGTACTCAATACAAATCATACCAACAACAATTCAATAATTATTGTGTATCAAAATTGTTCATTGTTCCACATTCAAATTATTCAAAACTTCTCAATTAACACAGTCTACAATCATACTCATAATATAAACGACCTTCAGTAGTTCTGTTAAGAGAATGCTTTGTCTCTAATTTCTTTCCTTTCATTTAAAGAATCAAAAGAAAACACACAACAACATTGCTCCACCTCTATCCATAATACATCACTATAAAATATCATATACTATCCATCAATTCACAATCAACCAAATAAAACATATGCACAAGTCCCTTTCCAAATTGAACAGACTTCTAAAACATGCCCGATTTCATACACTCCTCATTATATCAACTAATAAAACTTTGCAATGAAACCATAGTCAATATAAAACTTGAGCTTCATCATTGTTGATGCAATTATTTACGACATGCATGATGCTTCCATAATAGATACACAGTGAACATAACGAAATAAACACAGTTATCAATTCCATAATTTGCTATGATCCCGATCAGGACTAGTGAAACACACAATAGTCACCAACTTGCAATTAACACCATGTTGTAAGAACACATTGATCGAAGGTATAAGGAGAAGAGACAGCCTTTGACTGCATACTATCACTCATTCCCAATCATAACTTTTCAACCAATTTAATCAAAAAAATACAAGATAGGTACTTGACGCAACTTTCATAACCACTCCACTTTACAACCAATATTTCACAACCAAAGATATGCATGACATGAGTAAGAACAGTTGGGGATTTTTTTTAAATCGGTCTCTGTCAAATATAAATAGGTAATCAAGAGTTCGCTCGGTCATCAATAGCATAGAGAACTAGAGGTCTTCAAAACATATCAACCATAGGCAAAGATCCTTCGATAGAAGCATAGTAGAAACCACAGGGTATCTTATAACTCCCGGTCTTGTAAATGGCGCAACAGTTAGACACAGAGGAACAACGTCAGGCAGGGTAGAAAAATGATGCACATAGTGTGTCTTGCGTTTGCAGAGGAGAAATGAATGTCCACTAGACAGTGACAGTTACCTAGAACACACAAAGGTATAACCTCTGTCAATTTCTTAAGAGCTAAATCATTTGATAACAATGTCAGTGGGAATGCAGAACTCGAGGCATAACTTATATCACCCAACAAACATAAATCATATATCTTGGCATAAAGGCCACCCTAAGAACGACTTCCAAGATAGTTTGATGCCAAGACCATGTGAATAATCCCATGACCATGTGAATAAGTTCACGACGATGTGACTAATCCCACGACCATGACTCTGGAAAAACACAGCAACCAAATTGAAGTCCGTGAAACATACACAGCAACCAAATGGTAGTCTGAATACGACTAGACAAGGTTACCCTCATAACTATGAGGAAGCAACCAGCAAGAATACATAGAGCAAAACCATCCACCAAAAACACAGAGCGATAATGCCCCTATTCATTCAAAATCCACAGAGACCCATCATGATTTTCACCAAAAGAACAAACAGGGAATGCACAACACAACCAAACCAATTCTTTTACTTGCAAATCGAACAACCACACAGTCATTCCAGAGAGAAAAACCACACATTTACACAGTTGCAATTCTTAGGAAAACACAAAATCAAGCATTACTGGGCCATTGTTCATTCATACACAAAGCGTAATTCATGTATGAGGTGAAAAATAACCATACCTGTAATTGACAGCTTAAAAGGGATGAGTTGGCCGAGCGTTTTCTTCCCAAACTTGAATTTCAGATCTTAACCACCAGCAGATCAAAATGCAACAATAACCATACTAGGGTGAGGGCCTGATGGGGGGAGTATGGACTGATGTGAATTTAATGCATGTCAATTCCATCTCCTCTTCTATTCAATTCCGAAGTACAAGACAACCAAAACTCACCATATCATTAACCATGTAATTAATTTCCAATCCATTGAAAACTGCGACGATTATTCCTTGCCCAATGCGCCACCCAAAATATTTACGTTAACCCTTTACAAGCCCTTATGTCATACCATATGCACTTCCATATCATATGTGCTCACAATAACTCAGATGCAAATCGCATAGCCACTAACCAACCATTTAATAGTTAGGACTAACACTAACATGTTTTAAATTTTCAATTGCACATAACTTCTAACATAGCAATAGATCCTTTCTTTTAGGATTTTTTTCATATGTTTCTTCCTTTTGTTTTGGTTATTTCATTACTAACATATTTCTTATGCATGTGTAGCCAGGTAATAAATCATGGTGACATGATTAAACATAGAAAGCATAAATGTATACCAATCATAACATAAAAATAAAGCTTTGAATAGCAGAACATCCCATAAAATGCATCGTCCACCTGTCACTATGTCAAAATGAAACCAAGACTGCATTTTCGATCATATAGGACCCTGTAAGAAGCATCGAAACAAAAAAAAAAAAATGTGTGATATGACTATCTCCAAGCCTCTAGTCTACAAGGGGGTCCCACCTACTAGTATTATATATTATTAGCATAGTTTAAATAATATGGCTTTTAGCAATACTTTGTGGGTGAAATTCCTCGTTGTGATTTTAATCATCAACAATGTACTATGTCCTGGATCTAGTGCATGTGGATATTGATGTGCTTCGTCCGCTTCCTATGAACTAGATCTCTGCATAACTTTAGAGTTCTCTAGTTGTCACACCAGATGACGATCGACCAATGAAACTAAATGCCCAACTCAGTGAGAAAATGTTGTAGCCACATAGACTGAATATTTATGTTAAATACCCCTCTGTACTCTACCTCGACTAAAGATAGAGCAATAGCAGCCTGCTTCTTTCTAGACCAAGAGAGGGGCCTAGAAACCAGACTAAGTGAGTAACCAGATGTGGACTTGAGATCAATGCTATTTCCAACCCAGTTAGAATCAGTGAAACCGATGAGGTTCAATGTAGAGTTTGTGGCATAGTGAATCATGAAGGTGATGGTGCCCTGTACGTATCGAAGGATATCCTTTTCATCCTTCCAATGTAGCTCATGCGGCTCCTACATGAACCTGGATACTACTCCAACTGCATAGGAGAGGTATGGTATGGAGTGTGTGAGATACAACAAGCTCCCCACTAGTTGTCTATACAGTGTGTTGTCCACCAATGGAGTGTCCTCTCCATCCTCAATTCTGACTCCTGATAAGAAAGGATTCGGGGTAGACTTGCAGTCTATCATGTGAAATCTCTCAAGGAGATCTCGTGCATACTTGGCCTGAGACATTTTGATGCCTGATGCATCTTGACTGATATCGAGTCCAATGAAGAAGTGTAGAGGACCCATTTCCATCATCAAGAACCTGTCATGCAAAATCCTCTTGACTGCAACAATCACTGAAGTCGATCTATCAGTGATCAACAAATCATCAACATACAAAACTAGGAGTAGAAGTGAATCAGTCATCCTGAGCATGTAAACATTCTGGTTTGAATTACAACTTACAAAGTTATGTGACAATAGATAGGAGTCCATCTTGGCATACCATGCCCTTAGGGCCTGGTTGAGGCCATAAGAGACTTCTTCAGTCGGCAGACTAAAGATGAATTATGCACAAATCCCTGGGGCTTCTCCATATAGATCTCCTCAGAGAGATCTCCATGAAGAAATGCATTCTTCACATCCATCTAATAGACCTCCCATCCCTTGGTTGTCGCAATGGAAAGTGCCAAATGTATGGAACCCATCTTCGTACTGGAGAGAAGTTCTCATCATAGTCAATTTCGTGCACCTGTTGAAATCCTTTGGAAACTAGCATGAAATCCATCAACTGTGCTCTTGGTCCTATAGACCCATCTGCATCTGAAAAAATTCCTTTCTGAAGGAAGGGGAACAAGATCCCAAGTTTGGTTCTCAAGGAGGGATTTGTACTCCTCCTGCATGGCGGATTCCCAAAATATATTTCCAGTAGCCCCACCATAGGACTGTGGATCTAAATAATGAACCAATAAAATATGCATGGGTGGCATCGGTTCAGTGGCAGTGAGTGCAAGAGGATGCTCAAAATTAGATCGAGTCCTTCTAGTATCAGTTGGATCCCCAACAAGATCTCTTGTATCCTAAAGAGTAGTCTTGGCCCACTTGGGCCTCTTCTCTGGCTCTACATCTGCATATGCATGCACTGACTCTGCATCTGACTATACTTACTCGTTATCTGAATCAAAACTCTCATCTGAAGAAGAGTCGGCATGTGCATGCTCATCATCTCTAACATATGGAAAAACAAAAGTGTATGCATGTTGCTGCTAAGGTACATGCGAGATACTTTCCTCGAATTGGACACTATGCTCAATGATGAGCCATTCTGAGGAAAGATCAATGAGTTTTTATCCCTTCACACTATCAGGGCATCCAAAAAAGATACACTCTTTTATCTGTGTATCAAGTGCCTTCCTCTTATCAGAGGGAATCATGGCCCATGCACGAGAACCAAATATACGAAAGTGGTTCACTTCTAGTTTGTGGCCACTCCAAGCCTCATAGGGGGTCTTATCATTGACAGATCTATGGGGATATATTTTTTGGATGTAGGTTTCACAATTAAGTTCTTCAGCCCATAATCTCTGTAGAAGTGACTTTGCATGTAGCATGCAATATGCCATCTCTTTCAGAGATCTATTTTTTTGCTCAGCAACTCCGTTTTGCTGCGGAGTATAGGGAACCGTGTGCTGCAACTGAATCTCGGCCTCAAGAAAAATATTTTGTATTTAATGGTTGACATACTCCCCCCCATTATCTATTCAGAGGGATTTGATCTTCTTTCCTGACTGTGTTTCAACAAGGGATTTGAAATATTTGAGGTGTTGAGAGACCTCTGATTTTTTCCTGAGAAAGAAAGTCCATGTGAAGCATGAGAAATCATCAACAAAAATGAGCACGTACCTTGATTTAGTGATTGATGGATGTGGAAAAGGGACCATTAGATCACTATGGATCATATCTAAAGGAAAGGATGCCTTCTAAGTATTTCCTTTGTCGGATTTCTCTTGAGGGTATTTTCCAAGAACACATCCCTCACAAATTCCTTTGGAGAAGCGGACGTCAGGTAGACCATCAACCATTCCCTACTTTCTAATTTGTTGCACATATCTGAAATTTAAATGTAGGAACCTTTTGTTCCATATCCTACTACTTTCATCGGCATGGGTAAGTAGTAATGCAAAATCTGGTTCAATGAATTCAGAAAATGTGTAGAGTCTGGATTGATGATTTACCTCACTGGTAGAAAACTTGGATTTGGTTTGCATGTCATAGATATCCACAACATCATGTGTAAATACAAATCTCTTTCTAGTGATGGATTTTTTCATCTCATACACAGAGAGAAGATAGACACAAAGTTTTGGAATGTGTAGCACGTTCTCAAAGCTTCCATTTGTGAGTTCAATTCTTCCTTTGTCGGTGACCTCGACTTGAGAGCTGTCCCCCATCAAAATAGGAGGACCTTTGCATGCATCCAATGAAGAGTAGACTTCTTTTGTGGCTTCCATGTGGTGTGATTCTCATGAATCTACAATCCAAGAATTGGGAGAGGAGATGATAGAAATCAAAGCATGGCCAGAATTACCTTTTTTGAGATTTTGATTTTCTTGATTCTTCTTATTGGCACCCTCGGGGATGTGATCTCCAAGGTTGTTTTATTGAAGTATTTGGGCCATTTGATATATCTATTTCTACATACATGTGGATTCTGGATGGAATATTTTATGGAAGTAAGTGCATTTCTCCCCTTTTCTCCCTTTCCACCTTTGGATCCAAACGAATCGTTGAAGGGTTTTGAGTACACTTCCTTCTTTGGATTTGCATGCCCCTTCCCTTTTCCTTTTTTTTAGATTTTAGATTTTGGTGTCTACTACCATCTTGCATAGCAAGTGCATGCACCTTTGAGCCTTTGATTTTTCCCATATTGATGAGCTTGGTCTGCTCTTGTGTCAGAGACTCGATAAATGCCTCAAGAGAGGGCATGGTCTAGGTAGCTCCAGAGGCGAGCCCAACTGAAATAAACGTGGATACAAACACTGAGTATTCTATACCAAGTTTGGAAAGAATGGTAAGAACCATTTGTTTCTCCCCCTTAAATTTATCAACCCCGCAATCCTTGAGTTGTGACAACAAATCCTTATATTTGGTAAAGAAATCTTGGAGATTGTCGAAGGTTTTTGGATCCAAAGTGAGAAATTCCACATCAAGCATGTGTCCCCTCATTTTTTCATGTTTTCCAAAAGGCCCTTCCATGGTGGTCCAGGCTTCATTGGGGGTTTTACAGGAGGATATGTGAAAGAGGAGCTCAGAAGAAATGAGACTGCAAATAGTTCCAAAAGCTTCATCCATTCGATTTAGATACTTGTATTTTTCTACAGCTGATGTGGGTTCAGTCTGTGTGTTCATGCTTAACCTGTATAATCCTATTCTTTGAATATGCACTATCATCTTTATCTTTCATGCAAAGAAATTGTACAGTGTAAGAATGAATTATTTTGGAAATTCCATTTTTCCCGTTGTCTTCAATCTTCGGTACCTGCAAAAAGAATCTGTGTGTATTTTTCCTAGCAATCCGTCGGCTCTGATACCATGTAAATGTGAATGACCTGCACAGATAATATCTAGCTAGAAAATAACATATACATTTTGTAGAAAACTGAGAGAAGAGAGAAACGAGAGAGTGAGAACAAAGAATTTTCATTAACCAAATGAATGCATGATAATTTATGCATGATATACTTTGTATAACTAAACTAATTCACACTGGAGGAGAACCAATGCACCATAGTGGTGGTATAGAGTGATTTGGACACACACCGGCAGTTATGAGAGTAAACTACCACCTAGTCTCAGTTAATTAGTTTCTCAGTGTTCGATTAACTGACTGAAACAAAGTGAAGTGAGGATGAGATCAGAGAATCATGGGTAATGTGCTAGTCTGGTGATAATCCCAAGGAAAATGCGTAGTAGCTAGTGATGATCCCAATGTTGCATGGCGATGATCCCAATGATCTAGAATCCAATCAACTGATCAAACTGAAGTGTGAACTGAAGAGAATATTCTCCTAGAATCTAGGAAAAGGAATATTCTCCCTAAACTATAGGAAACTAAATAATGACTAATAAACATAGGGAAAACCTTAGGAAAAAGAAATCCTAGGTGTGTGTGAAGTATCTCCAACATATATTATATTACTCCTCTTTGGAAAATTGTGCTTAGGTTTATAAAATCCCAAATATTGTATTTAATAATTTAATATTAGAATGAAGGAAAATATATTCGGGTCCACTCCTTTGACACTTCCACAAATTCTTAATTCTCAAATATCTTGTAGTTCTGGAGTCCCGAAGGGGACCCACTTGTATTATATTGTGATTTAAATACAATGAAATTATTTTGGATTATAATATAATATATATTGAAATCAAGGTGTATTAAAATAATTTACGTTAATTGATCACATTAAATATTGCATTTAATTTATTATATTTTCGTGTTCAACATATTGATGAAGAGGAAGTTAAAGTGCACCTGGATTCTCTTCGGTTGGAAGGCACCGCTCTTGTATGGTGGGAGACCAAGCTTCAGGACAGAAGTAAGTGTGGTAATCTTCTTTCCTCATGATCAGAATTTAAATCAGTGATAAGGAAGCAATTTTATCCATTGGGTTATTTACATAAAGCAATGATGGAATGGAAAACTTTAAGGCAAAGTAAAGGTCAAACTGTACAAAGTTTCATAGAATAATTTAGGAAGAAATCTCTTGCATTAAACATTCCTTTGGATTCTTATGAAACTTTAATGAAGTATATTGGCGCACTTCATAGTTATATTTGTCATACTTTTCTGTTGTTTAACCACACCAGTCTTAATGAAGTTTGTGTGCAATCCACTCACCTTGAGAACATGGGAAAGCATGTTCAAGAAGATCCCACAAAGAAACCTTCCAATCTCCCACATAAGCCTTTTAAGAAGTTTAAAAGGAAGGACAAGAAGTCTACCACAATGATTAGAGAAGGAGGAGAGCCATCTTGCACTCATTGCAAGAAAAGCGGTCATGATGATGAACACTATTGGAAGCTGCATCCATAGAAGAGACCGAAACAGTTTGATGGAAAGGGGAAGACAAAAACCGTTGTTACAATGAAACAAGATCTTGGCTCTGATTCAGGAGATGAAGGAAAGATCACAATGGTTGGAGTACAAGGTAAATATTCGCTTCATGCTAGTTCAAATTCCAATAATGAATCTCATGAGATGAACGAAAGAGGAATGAATTATTTCACATAAGAGTTGTATCTAAACACACTAAGATAGATACATTATTTGATCCGGGTTCCCAAGTAAACTTGATATCTGAAGAACTTGTCAAAAAGATGGGTATTGAAACGAAACCACATCCAAAGCCTTATCCTCTTGGTTGGGTATGTGATAAAGCAAAACTTAATGTCACCAAACAATGTAGGGTCAGATTTGCTATTGCTTCAAGGTTTATTGATGAAGTGGATTTGGATGTTGTATCACTTGATATATGTGCCATAGTGTTGGGGATTCCTTATTTTTATGATAGAAAAGAAGTCTTCTTTCGTCATGAGAACAAATACCACCTTACTAAAAGGGGAGTGGAATATACTGTTAGAGCTCACAACATGAGGGTAAACACAACACTTTTTAGTGTAGGACAAATGAAGAGACTCATAAACACTAATAAGAGATATGTACTCATGGTCGTAAGAGAGAAATATGTCAGAACATCCGGCACTTTCCAAGGATGTGATCCTTCTCATAAGAAAGAATTAATTGATATTGTTTCTAAGTATGATGATATTTTCCAGGAACCAGATGAATTACTTCCTAAGAGGGAAATCCAACATGAGATACATTTTCAGTAGGATTCTCCTCTTTCTAATGTGGGAATGTACATGATGTCAATTGTGGAGATGACAAAGATCAAGAAGCACGTACAGGGCTTATTGGATCAAGGGGTCATTGGGCCCAAATAATCTCCTTGTGGTTCTTCAATCGTCATGGTGCCAAATAAATATGGCACATGGCAACTGTGTGTTGATTACCAGGCCTTAAATAAAATCATGGTGAAAAATCGATACCCTCTTCCTCGTATAGATGATTTACTTGATCAGTTAAAGAATGTTGTTTATTTCACTAAGTTGGATTTGTGCAGTGCATACCATCAAATCAGGGTTGCAGAATAGGATGCATGGAAGACTGGCTTTAAAACCAAACATGGATTGTTTGAGTTGTTAGTTATGTCGTTTGGGATTTGTAATGCTCCGACAACCTTCATGTGTGTGATGAATGATGTATTCATGCCTTTTCTAGATGACTTTGTGATCGTATATTTCGACGACATTCTTATTTTTAGTTGGACTTGGGATGAACATGTGAGGCATGTAAAGCAAGTATTGGATACTTTGCAAAGGGAAAAGTTGTATGTAAAATTGCCTAAATGTGAATTTTGCAAGACTGCACTTGTATACTTAGGTCATATTGTAGGAGGAGGACAATTAAAAATTGATCCTTCCAAGATTGATGTAATCGTAAATTGGCCTAAGCCAAAAAGTGTAACCGAGATCCGAAGCTTCTTAGGTGCAGTCCAGTATTGGAGGAGGGTCATTTCAAACTTCTCCTTTATATTAGCTCATTTGCATGCCTTAACCAGTGTGAAGAAAACTTTTCAGTGAGAAGGAAAGCAACAAAAATCTTTCGACACTTTGAAGGAAAAGATCAGTACCACACTAGTTTTAGCATTGTCGAATCTTCAACAGCCCTTTGAGATCGAGACAGTTGCCAGCGGATATGCCATGGGTGCAGTATTGATGCAATATCGTAAGCCTATTTGTTACCACTCTAAAACTTTTAACCAAGTTGTTGTTAGCTATCGTACATATGATAAAGAGTTGTATGCATTAGTTCAAAGCGTAAAGAAATGGAAACACTACTTGTTAGGGAAGGAAACAATCATACATACAGATCACCAACCCTTATAGTATCTCCAAGCACAAACCAAACTAAAACAATCTCGACACTACAGATGGATGGGTTTTATACAAAAATTTCATTTAGTAATCAACTACAAAAGGGTACAAGTAATAAGGTAGTTGATATGCTTTCTAGACCTCCTATTGTTTCTTATATTATTTTAAAGAATACTTCTTTATTGCATGATAGCTATGTGGAGAAATATGTCATTGATGAAGATTTTAAAGAAGTATATGATAAGCTAACCCATGGTGCACAGGTAGAGAACTATTTTCTGCAGGGAAAACTACTCTACCATCTTGGAAAGCCATGTATTGCTACAAGTGAACGAGTCCATGTAATACAAGAAGCTCACACTTCTCTTGCGTCTGGGAATTTTGGGGTAGGAAAAACTATGGCTCATTTACATAGGTTTTGTTACTGGACTCAAATGAAAGCAATTGTAACTAAATATGTAAGGGGTGTGTGATGTGTTCTACTTGTAAGCCCACTAATAGAAAACTGGGGCTATACTCACCACTACCTATTCCATCCCATCCATGGGAAAGTATCTCCATGGATTTTGTAGGGGGTTTACCAATGTCAAAAGGGGGTCATGACTATTTGTATGTTGTAGTGGATAGGTTCAACAAGATGTGTATATTGATGCCATGTAAAAAGAAGATCATTGTTAAGCAAACTGTTAATCTCTTCTTTCAATATGTTTGGGTTCACTTTGGGTTACCCACATCCATTATCTCAGATCGAGATACTCAATTCCTTGGGGATTTTTGGACAAGATTGTGGAGAATGATGGACACCAAATTGAAGAGGAGAATTACTTTCCATCCACAGACCGACGTAGAGACAGAGGTGGTAAACCGAACAGTGGTACTTTTTCTTCGAGGCTACTACAACAAGCATACCAAGTTATGGGATGAACATATAACCTATGTACAACATGATTATAATTGAGCCTTACATTCCTCCATTCAGAGTTCTCCTTTTGAGACATGTTTTGGGTACCTACCTAAAGTTCCTTTGGACTTGATGTATGGGACAGATGTTGATTCAAATGAAGAAAGAAAAGAGGATAGATCCCACAAGTTCATCTAGAGGATCCAGCAGGTGCACCAGGCAGTCAAGGAAAAGTTGGAAAAAAGTCAAGAACATTATAAATCTCGGCATGACAAACACATGGTTGATCATCATTTATAGGTTGGAGACCGGGTATTGCTTCACATCAGCAAGGAGAGATTGAAGGGTGAAGGCAAGAAACTCAAGCCCATTCATTATGGACCCTTCACTATTTTGGAGAAAAGTAGTACCAATGCTTTTCATCTGGATCTTCCACCTTATATGCAGATTTACTTAGTTGTAAATGTAGAGAACTTGAAACTTTTTGAGCCTCCCATGATCATGGATCAGGATGCGGAATTTTCAATACCTTCAGTTGATGAATTTGCTCATGAGTACTTGGATAAGTTAAAGGAATATATCATCCTAGACAAAAGGACGACTTCACGCAAGGGTGATGTTGATTATCTTCAAATAGGCTTAAAGGGAACACATCCAAGCAAGGCAAAGTGGATTGAGGAGGACAAGGTGAGGGAACTCTTCCTTCACTTACCTGTTTATTGATGAAATATTTTGGTAGTCTAAAAATCTCTCAGTGGGAAGGCGTGATGAAAAAAGGATCCAGAGAAGGATAAGAACAACTCAGAACTCGCAGAAGCAACTCAGGACATTCAAAATGGCCTCAACAGATAGAGAAAGGGAAAAAATTCAAATTTCTCAGAGCTCGGTGAAAATGACAATATTGCGAATATCGCGTCACAAGCTTTCCAATGGCACAAATGGCTTGTCAAATGGAGTTATGGATCGAAAGATATTCACGGTCAAAGTTTGGTCAACCTAGCCCAATCCGTAGGGGGATAAGTCAGCATCCGTACTATTGACGTCAGTATCCATACAACATATGTGGCATGTGTAGGAGGTGACACATGTCATGCTAACATGGAAGCACTAGTGTTTTCCACGTGTCACTCATATTTGGCATTTATGGGTCAATTCGTGGACCAATAAAATTACGCCACATGGCAGTCTGTACAGCCACATGGCAGTTTGTATACTGACATGGCAGATGACATGGTAGGATGAGTTGGCAGACCATATGCTGACATGGAAGGGTTATTGTACAGTGGTTGACGTGGCCCAATGGTTGGTTTCCACGTGGCCCAGTCATGGGCTGCCATGTGGTAGTGGGAAAATGCGCAATGACAACCCGTGATAAAACATTCAAAAAAATATAAGGTTTGGCAGGTCTACCAAATCTAGAAATCGACCAACATCTAGAAGCCTTACCAAAAGTTAACGGAACAAACATGTCAAATATAAGGGGGGAGGTATCGGGGTCAAACCC
>JASDQU010172840.1:13755-26437 GCA_032191745.1 Picea mariana
TTCCTGGCAAACAATATTCATGAACAGTTTGTTAATTTCGCCACGCAGGGCATTTTCCAGTACTCTTCCATACTGGCGTACTTGTTCTTTTTCTTCCAAGCAGACAAATTTGTTTTTTCCATGCAGAAGATGGATGGAGATGGTAGACCCCAGGCAGTGACCGCATGGACCTCCTTGCTCAAGCATAACTCCACAGAGTTCAGTTTCAAGGAGTTCATCGATCAATTTTACCACCCAGTGGTAAGTATGCTTAGTGGCAGGCCCGAGCCTCGGATAAATGATGAAGTTCAGAGGATCCTACATCTTTCGGATCACACCAAGATGGGTGATTGGTATTTGTAACAAGATTACACTGAGATCAGAGTATACGGGTGCGAGTTGTCCCGGTATAAGCTTCTGAAGTACCTGCCTATCAAAATTTTTGCTCTGGAGTATATAAGGCAAATGATAAACTCTGATGATATCCATTTTGTGTCTCTAAAGAAAAAACAACAGCTCAGAATCAAAGGGCAGATTGGCTCTTTCATCTGCAACAATCATGGCGCTGGAGAAGAAGCAGACAGGCTGCTGAAGGAAATGAAGTTCTTCATGAGTTTCCCATGGCATTACAATCCGTGTGGGATTATCTCTGAGATGAGGGTGAAAAACAAGAACATCCCATATGTCCACAAATCTAGGCCTGAAGTTGAGAAATTTGCAAACCAGATGGTATGGGAGCCTAACACTTTGGTCGAAGCAGAACAACAGGATCTGCCGGCCACTGTATCACAAACAACCACACCACAGGTTCCGAAAGAGAAAAGGCCTAGGTAAGATTTATCTCCACCTATCACCGAGGTGTCGTCAGAAGAATTTCAATTGCATACCAAGAGGTCTAAAACCATTCCAGCTCCTGACCCGACTGGGGAAAAGGAAGTCCCGTCTACTATAGTGACCAAGGTTGATAGGCCACCCCTCAGTGCAAGCCTCCAGCATATCATAACCTCAGCGTTGCCGAAGAAATATACAGATTCTCCATCGACCACCCAGCGAGGCAAGGTAGGAGCGAAGCTGAGCATCTTTGAAAAATATGAGCTGATCAAGAAAAGGAAGCAGACCCTGACCAACAGCACCTGCGCCCAGTTCTGGAAGCAGACGTCGACTGCACAACATAGGCTGCTATCGACATTTGACACTGAGAAGGGAAGAATGCATATGGCATTCCTCCAAGCACAGGTGCCAGATCCAAAGGTGATCACTGATTACAAAAGGGACACCTTTGAATTCCAGACGAAGGATGTGCATCCGGCTGATCAGATGGATCTGCACAAGAAAACAGGGGAAATGGTCTTTTATACTCTGGCGCATGCATCCACTACTACGTCCAAATTGCAAGTGTCCCTGAACAACGTTCAAACACAATTGAAGTTAGAGAAGATATCATCCTTTGCCAAGGACAAAAGGATCAAGAATTTGGAGGAACTGGTTCTCAAGATTGGTTACGATCCTTCGAACGTGAAGGCTGCCGAGGAGATGATTAAGAAGAAGAATGCTGACATAGCCTCCTTAAAGAAACAACTGAAACTGACACCAACAGAGGATCCGCAGGCGAAGGAGATAGCAGAGACAGAAGGAGAAAAAGATGAAATGCTTAAACTACTCATGGAGCAGAACGCACAACTAAAGGAAATGGAAGCTGAGATGGAGAATCTAGTAAAGGAGAAAGAACAACTGAAGCCAATGGAAGTCATTCCATTGAGTGCCATTCCAATTTCAGAAGTGAGCATAGCATCAGTAAATGAAGTCCCATCCACGACCCCATTGACATCCCTTTTAAAGACAACTGAATTGGCTAAATCTATGGAAAAGATGAACTTGCAGGAAACAGAGATTAGCAGGCTCAAAAAGGAGATTGAGAACCTTTAGGAACTCAAATATTCCTATCAGAACAGCCTCTCCAAGGAAATGCAGGTGACAGATCAGCTCAAACAAGAGTTACAACAGCTCCGGAAGCAAACAGTGGCAGGAAAAACTTTGGCCGAGGTTAAATAAAGTGTATGGACAGACATCAACAAGTCCATGAATGAGATATGGCCCATGATACAGATCATGTTTGAGCAGAATGAATTGGTGCAGAGAAGCAAATAGGCCATTGAGAAGATCAGATCAAAATTGGGAGAGATGCCAACACAGGCTAACGAGATCATCAAGTTCCTAAATTCTAAGACCAGGGAGGAGTTGGAAGAGCTGAAAATTGAAGACAGAACAAAGACCATCCTTGAGGTCAAAAGAGTTTTGACAAAGAGAGGATTAATGCTTCAACTGGAAGAAAAGGTTCAGGCCATGGACCTAGGGGTACAAAGATTTTTTAGTAAGATTGAGGCTCTACAGAAGAAAGGTCTTCCTGGTCTGAAGGTAATCAATGACAAATTGATGACACTCCCAGCCTACAAAAAGAGACTGGTCGATGTGGCCAAGGATAGTTCAAAGTTTGCAGGAATTCAAGGCAGCATCACTGGCAAGGCGTTTCTAGATGCACTTCAGTGGGACATCAGTATTCAGCATGAGATTCGAGACATTTTCGTCACCAAACCTACCTTCACCAAGTACATAGAAATAGACGAGGTGTATCGAAGGCTACTCAAAGTCAACGTGCCCAGTCATCTTCGATGGGAGGAACTCTGTGATCTGATCGAGTAGTAAATGAGCTGTCCCGGCCCAGTCATTTGTCCAGTCAGATGAGGTCGTGCAGAGGCTTCATCAACGGCCCACCCAGAAATCAGCATGCAGTTACACCACATCATCAAGCAATTCCTAGATTTATGAAATTTGTTAAGTTAGTTAGGCTAAAAATAGATTTAGCACGTCCTGGTCATTAATGATAGGATCGTTTGTAATTTTGAGTTATAAATGCTTCATCTTTCGAAGTATTGAGGGTTGTTGATCTTCACACCCTGCGAGCTATCAGACTGTAATATTTTTGAAGATATCTTCCATTAATACAAAGAGGCACTTTTACAGGATTCTTGCATGTATTCACTGGTGATGTTGTTCTCTCTAAGTTAAATGTTATTCTCACTTTGTTATCATACTATTTTCTAAATCTAATCTTTGGAAGTAACGAAAGTTGCAGGATTTATCTCATATACCCTGTTTTTGACTTGAAAGATTTTAGTGTTTAATCTTCTCATTTTACAATAAAGAAATTCTTAACTGCTTCTTTGTTGTAATTGTCTTTCTCATCTTTTCTGCTATTCATCATTTATACTACTAAAGAATCCAGTGATTATATTATCTCGCCCTGTGAAAGGTTCCTTTTTTTTTTTTGGTTTGGATTTCATCTTTATGACACGGACCCCCATAGCCCAATGGATGTGTAAACTGTCTCAACCAACTCAACAAACACTACGACAACTAAACCGACTTATTTATTTATCTAGCCTAATATTTAAAATTTCAAAACCTATCTAAATCATATAGAGAGATCCCTCTCTGAAGTTGGAAGGGCTAGATCCCAGCTTCAAAAACGGTTGGATAGAGTTACCCCTCGTAGATTTCTTCTTTCTAACAACCTATTGGAAATTTACAGAGCGCTAACATAACCTATTTGGAGGAGCAATCAGTTGGATGAGAAAAAGACAGGTTGTGGTGGCACTCTCAACTACATAATCTAAACACATGGAAGCCACTCATGCAAGCAAGGAAGCAATATGGTTACGGAGATTATGTTCAGGTATTGGGTTGGTGCAAAAAGCAGTGAGATTAGAGTGTGATAGTCAGAGTGCAATTTTCCTAGCAAAGAACCCTGCTTATCATTCGAAGACAAAGCATATTGATGTTCAGTATCACTTTGTGAGAGACATGGTTGAAGAAAAGAAGGTGTTGCTGGAAAAGGTTGACACTTTGAAGAATGTTGTAGATTCATTGACAAAGTTTGTGAGCACAGAGAAGTTCTCCTGCTGTAGAGTAACAATGGGCATTATTGCCTTGGATTGTTGACTATGTAATCCCGTGAACCCCTGTATTCAAAGAAAACAACAAGTGGGATAATGTTGGGTATGTGTTATATTATTTTCATGAGTGTGTGTGGGAGCATCAGATTCGACAACTACGTCTGATGATCCCAACTTCCTTTTTTTGGGTAGTTTTTGCTATTTTAGCGGATTTTGCTATTTTTAGCGGTTTTCTAAATTGATCCCGGATTAAGGGATTAGGGTTTTGGTAGCTACACAATACCTAAAATATTGTATATATTGTATGGTGAATGGCGAAATTAATACAATGAAGAGTTGAAAGGTGAGACAGCAAGGAAGGCTAGTTTTCTCCCGGTTAAGGGTTTCCAACGTAAATCTCTGTGTACTATGTGTATGAGCCATTAATTAATTTATATTTTGCTTAAGAATATGTATGCATTGATTTACTTCACAGGTTTAAAACTTACATGCTTATATATGACTAAGTGTTAAATTGTGTTAACAATTGTCTAAGTATACAAGAATTGCACTAGAGTAGGAGTGTGACTAAACGATAGCCTGGAACAGAGTATGGGTATTCTCTAGGTGAATGGGTGTAGTCCAAATGAAGTATTCCTGGTGTGCCAAACAACCAAGTAAGAATCATCATGGTGTCGCACGCCCTTAGGAGGTGAACGATTTCAATATCTGGACATGCGTCCCATGGGGTCGTGACATGTTTCCCTTTTAAAGAACCTCGATATTTTTTTTCCCATTTGTCAAAGAGTTGTTTCTAATTAGTTCGCTTTAGCCTCATGTGATATATGCCTTCTAAAGCAAATATCCACACCTTCCTTGTAAAGTCACACTCCAAGAAGAGGTGTTTCCTTGATTCTTCATTTTTCCTGCATAAACTACACCATGAAGGTCCTTGAATACCCCTTTTGTGTAAATTATTTGTTGTTAGTATTTTCCCATGGGCCAAAGTCCAACAGAGGATATTGATCTTAGGAGTCAATTCTTATGGAAATTTTTTCCCCAAATAGAGTTCTTGGGGATATCAATGGTGTTAACCAATTGATACTGATACCTTTGTTTAACTGTGTATTATGACTTTCCCCACCCTCTTTTATCTATCATTTTCTTCCTTTGAGGTGCACAAATTTTCAACATAGATTTGATTCAGTTGGCACACCGAGAGAGGTGTGATGGGAGATACCTAAAATCCTAATTAAGCTAGTTTCTTTCCGCCCATTGTTGGGTATGTGTTTTCACCGATGGTTTTCTATTTCTAGTTAAGAAATTAGGGTTGTGTTGACGTTTGAATCTGTTAAGACCGAACGAAAACCTCATGAGGATATGAATCCTCCTGTGCTTTTAGAGAGGTGGTACTCCTATTTTTCTTATGATCTTTGTTGAAATTTCAAATCAAGAATAATGTAGGACTATGTCAAATAACATGAGTCCAAGTCTTCAATGCTCAAGAAAATTCAAATGCTAAAAAATAAATATATGTATATAAAGAAAATGATTCCTGAGAAGTGGACCAGGAACTTCAAACATCACACATGGTAGAAAATAAAAATGTAGATATCCTCACATCAATCATAGTTTAATAAATATCTAATCACATTCAACATAAAAATAAATGGTCTATTTGTAACACACCCACGAAGGGGCATAAAAATTTCGTTCTCCTTGAGAGAACAATACCCTCATTAAGGGGTCTCTATTTCATTCTTCTCTTCTAGGGCTTTCCATCCGTGACCTCCATGCTTTGATACGAGTTCAGAAATGGAAAATATCCTCTTCTAAGTCCTTTGGGTTCTTCCATTCCCCTTATACTTGCATATGATCGTGAGCTGTGACCAGACGCCAAAACAACAGGCGCTAAGACAACCCTGCACGAATTCACTCGGAATGACAATTCTCCAAAGTTCACAATATGACACCGTGTGTTCCTGGGGATTCGGACGGTCCTGATTCACTTTGGAACTTCGACAATCGGAAGTTTCAAACATTCCTACACCTTTTTTCCTCCGAAGTACATTGTACCCGAACTTACAGATCAAGCGCCACGTGTCCCTTCACAATCAACGGTTGTGATCCACTTTGGGACTCCGACCTTCGGGAATCTCAACTCTCAACTTCTCCATGGTCACTTGCTCCTGGAGCATTTCACCTGGAGTCCACGATCTATTGACGCGTGTCCTCCCACATATCGATGGCCCCCAACTACTTCGGCTATTCAGGCTTCGGGAGTTTCAAACTCCTACGCACTCATTCCTCCTAGAGTGATTTCACCTGGATACAATGGATTTCCACCACGCGTCCCCTGGATCTGACAATCCAGGTTCACTTCGGGACTTTGACGTTCGGGTGATCTGAACGCTCCAACAATCCATCCTCTCAGAGTATATTCTTTTGGAGTCAAAGATCGTGTGCCACATGTCCTTCCCGATCAACGATCATGGTTTACTTCGGGATTTAGACATTCAGGATTTTCTACCTTTCCACACTCACTTTATCTCGAAAGGCTTTCACCTGGATTTAATGATCTATCGACGCGTGTCTCCCATGAATCGACGACTATAAATCACTTCGGAGCTTCGCGCTTTGGGAGTTTCAAAATACTCACCAATGCAAACCTCCAGAGTGCAATCCTCCTGTAGTGTTAGATCTCTGGAGACACATCCCCCTACTATTAACGGTCAGGATGAACTCCGACACTTCAGCCTTCAGGAGTTCTCGCCTCTTGCCACAAGCTTTCCTACATAGTGAATTTCCTCCGAAGTGGTAGATATTCTGACACCTGTCCTCGGAGATCGACGACTTAGGTGAACTCAGGCCTTCGGGAGGTTGACTCACTCCTCGACTGAAATTTCCTAGAGTTGGTCAGCACCAGGCTGACTACCTCATAGATCTGACGGTTGGGATGGCTCCCTAACATCCTCAGATCTAAGGCCTAGATCAACTTCGGGACTTCGGGGATTTTACCTCCCTTATGCCGAACTTGCTCAATTCACCGAACTTGCGAAGTCCGAAGGACGCAAGGGGTTAACTCCTGCGCTCCTTTTCGTATCCAACGGTCACAACAGACCTTGGCTCTTCCTGAAAAGATCTCGTTCGTTCATCTTCCAAACAAAGGAACCTTTCCTTTTGATACTTCAATCTCACTATTCTTCCCGAGCTTTGTTAGCTCTGAAAGGCTTAAGATATTTGTGCTCTTTCTCTTGAACTTAACGCTTGGAAGAATTCTTTTGCGCACCCGTTACACTCATTCCTCAAATCTAGAACTTAAGTGGTTGTTAGTCTCTACCTACCTCGCAAATATCTTGTGCATACATGCACTATCTCTTCTGATATTTAACAAGCTCCTTCCTCCAAGGGAATTAGAACGACTAGGAGTGTCGACATGCATACGTGAAACTGTGCCCAAGGTCAACGAACTCACAGTTCGTGGCCCTATCTTAAGCCACCACAGGGCACAAGCATTTACGAGTACAAATCATGTCAAATCCATATAATTTCTTGCTTGCCTGATTACACAATCAAGCAGACACAAAAAGGGATACAGTATAAATCATTAAGAAAACATATCCATCCCTGCAACATTCATAGGATATCCAACTTTAATTCACAGTACCACTTAAATACACAAGATATGCGATTACTTATCTATTACAGGTGGTATCCAACTAACCGATTGTGGGTGTTATTCCTTCTACCCAACCATAGGCTCAGAGGCATTCATTCTTGGCACTCTGGCCACCCCCATGCCAAGCCATGATATCACCAGGGAACTCTCGCAGTTTCTCAAGGATTCTTTCTCTGTTTCAGCCTCTGCTCGGGTTCTGTTCTCTGCAAAATTTCATAGATTTATTTCTCTGTCATGGACTTGGCGAGGTTTATCAGATGCTCACTCAACATCAATCTCACGGCCTTCCATTCATCATCTGCTAGAGAGCTCCGCACGTTCTCCTCTCTGTCCCTCTCCCTATTTCCTTGTCTCTATTTTCTATATATCTTTTCCCAGGATGGTTCTCAACCCATCCTGTTCCTTTTGTCAAAAGGGAACTTGACCCATTCTTTCTAGGACTGGGATTGCGGCTCCCATAGACCATAAATAAATATTTACAAGAATAATTTTGAAGAAAGAAGGGGCAGAGTGGAACGCGAGTAGCAGGATCTAGAAAGAAGACAAGAAGAAGATATCATAATTTGGTTATGATTTTCTAATGAAAGAATAAGTATAACTGAATGAAAATATGATAAAGAGGAAATATGTGATTCAGTGTAGACTTACTATGTTGGACTCTCTCGTTTTTTACTTGCTTGTTGTTGTGCATTTTATACTTTTGTTCATTGCAGTTATGTGGACGGTTGTAACTGCTTCCGTTGGTATTTTAGAAATCTTGGCAATAGAATTTTTTAACCACTCTTCAATATAATCCCTTAACGGAGCCACGATTACTTCTTGTTTCACCATGATATTAAACAATTCATCCTCGATTTCTCTATAGTCGATAGATAATTTTTGGAATGTATTTTCAATATCTTCATTTTTATTAATATATTCAACAAGCCAGCTGTCAATGTCATCATATGTGAACTCAACTATGCTATCAAATTTCTCAGCTAATTCTTTCTTTAGGCCATTGATTTGTTATTCAAACTATTTTTGGGTCATGAGCATTGAACTTGATATTATCTTTGGGTTCAAAACTTCAATGGTGCTACCGAAAATATCCAGGCCAACAATCTTTGAATACACTTGCATCCTTTTTCTTAACACATCATTTAATTCACTCAATAATCTCCTTAATGTATTAACTCTTTCGATCGATCATGATTTTAATTTCTTCACATGCCTATAGCAGGGAAAATATTCATGTTTTCTTCTTTGGTCCTCTTGAACACTCAACACACCCTAAAAAGTCTAGGTCAAATTTTACTTTTTGGGTAGCACCTGATTTTGCATTGTCTAATTCGACCTCGGTATGAAGAATGTTGCCTTTGCGTATCATTTTGTTTTCCGTTTAAGTCTTTCAAAGTTGCTTGAGCATGCGAAAACCATTAACTTAAAAGTCTAATATATAAATTAGATAATTGACAGTCAAAACTTTCCCTGGATGCGCTTAAGGAATTCGTCAATGGAAAGGACTAAGCGTGAAAGGAAACACTAGAGAGAACCAAAGCTACCGAGTCTTGATATTCATCGGCATCAATAGACACAAGATTTATTTCCCGATAAGCATCACCGATGACCGATCCCTTCGGCATCGACGAACGACTAAAAGAGTAAGCGCTCACAAAGAATGAAGTGATATCATCGATCGCCAACTTCAGAAGCATTTTCGGCATCGGGGGTTTTTGAGTATGATAACCCAGAAAGGAACTACACGATGGAACTATCTCTGAGATCCGATCCCCAATAACTTCTAGCCTCAATGAGTTTTTAGAAGGATAGCCTGTAGAGAACGTGATAAGTCAACCCCGATACCTTTCAGCCTCGGCAATCCCAGGTTTATTTTAATGCACGTCTTCTGTTGAAAGACACGACTCCGACTTAGATATACGATCAAACCACCTGCCCTCTGTTGCCATCTGTCGTTGCCCAAGTAATCAGGCATACAATCTAGTTTTCCCTGGAGTCGTTACTAGCTCCTAAGACCCACGTCGCACCTCGAACTAGTTTTACCACGTCAACATTGTACGACGAAATTTGTCGGCGTCGAAAGTTTTCTCAGGAAGATACCGACAGAAACGTGCATAAGGATATCGCCGATTCCTGATCTACCCACTAAGAAAACAACGCGATGGGACGTTTTAGCTCTAAGATACGCTAGATACGACACATTTAAAGGGTTAATTAATTCCAGAATCTCGCATTAGTTGCTAATTCGTGCGCGAATCAAAAGGATCGTTTGAACATGCCAATACAGTGCATCTCCCTCCGCCATCAACCCACATAGAATTTATTTGCAGAGATTCGGTGATAGATTGTTTTGAATTTCACCCATTACTCGTATTAACTAGTAGGATCTCTCTCGTTATATTCTTTTGAGTCATTGTAAACAGGGTTATGCTGTGCATGAAGGAGTTTCAAACATCCAGAGGAGCGAGACGAGCAGTCCAGAGATAACTTCCAAGGTCCAATGAGTATTAAACAACAGTTTAGCAAGTGTAACAGGTATGTATTGGTCTATGGATTTTTTATGCTTCATTTCATACGTTTTTATCCAATGTTACTATGTATACTTACCTAAAGGATCGTTTTCGTTTGCAGGAACGATGCCTTCTAAGAAACCCACCACCAAGAAATCTCCAAGAGCACCAAGGCTAAAAGAACCAGAGGTGGGAGAAGGTTCCTCCCAGCGGTTGCAAGACAATTGTAATTTTCTCCAAAGCCGGTGCCCTTTATCAAAACAACCACCAAGAAGGCTTTCGTTCAACCCCCGACCTTTGGAGACATAGAGGCTAACATTGGGACCAAGACAACATTCCCGCGTTGGGAAGAACTTTTCAAGAAAATCAAGCAGGAGGAATTCCCTGAATATACCCTGCATAATGATCCTGATACGAGAAGACTCGACGATGAAGTCCCCCCGAATGTCCGAAAGGCGTATCTGCACATGGTGGCGAGCAGGACTCCGGTATTCCCCTGCATCGGACTCCTAAAATGGCTTATCGATCACACTGAGACACAAAGATGTTTGATTAATGACGACAACGAGGAGTGTGTTGGGGTTTTCCTCCCAGTGGAAGTTTGAAATTACTACAAGCTCAGAGAGCTGACAAAATAACTAAATACTGATTTTGTTGTAAGCTTCTATGAGAAAAATGACACAAGCAAGGCGATGGCGTCATGGTGGAGAGAGGATAAAAAATTCACCAATCGAACCTCCGGCTGGTACCCGAATGCTAACCTGAGGGAGCTGTACATCTATCTAATGGCCCTCCTCTGCCGATTGCATGGGGAGAAATACTGCTCCAGGTTTTCAGAAGCTTGGATGCCTCTAGCTTATACAATAACCATTTCTGGAATAGGTTTTAATAGGGGTGTCATCATCTCCAAACAACTGAGTACTTGCATACGACAGGCTCAAACGCCGAAAGAGGGAGAAACCCCATCCTTCTATATGGATTCTTATCTATTAGACGTCATTTGTGCTAGAACTGTCTTTGCTGGAATGAAATTGAGCTGGCACACATCAGAGCTCCCGGTCCATGTGTATTTTGGCATCTTGTGGGAGAATAGGTAAAAGAAATCCTAATCTCTCATCTGCGATCATTTTATCGCACGTATGTTTTACTTGCTATTCAAGAAAGAGTGCCCAAGGCTGTCAGATGTAGACAAAAGGGTTCTATCAAAAGTTGGCCGTTGGTATCTGGATGAGCGTGACACTTACATCAGGGTTTTCGGTGCCACCAGAGCACCCCATCTGTCACCTATATATGTCCTCGATCGACTAGTAGTAGGGGAAATCTGTTATCAGACCATCCTGCAAGGTTATAATGCTACTTTGGTAAAGGATAAGAAGCGTGCCTTCATACCCTATGGGTTTTATATTGGTTTCTACATGATAAAGGACACCGCGCATGCCAAGAAACAAGGGTTAAGCCAATTGGAGTTCCGATTCCAAACAATCCATTTTCACAAGAACGACCCCAAGGGTTTGGTCCTGAAGCACATGTCACAGGTATCATCTTTCTGGCTATATGCGCATGACAGGTTTGAGGATGAGATCTTCACCGAAAATCCTCAAAGCTGGGATGAGGTGGTGGCAAGGATGGATGACCTTAAAGAAACCAGTTTTAAGGCCATGAGTTGGGATGAGAAAGCAACAGTATTGGAACAATTGGCTCAAGAAATCCTTAGGGCCATCGAAGAAAGGATAGCACCCGAATCAGTCGAAGCGGTGGAAGCTCCTCAAGAAGCCACTGGAACAACAAAGATTTCCCAAGTAACCCCGGTACAAGGTAGGAATTTCTCTAAGGTTCAAGATGTGCAGGGGATGGGGGGACTCATGTATCAATAGGCCCAATAGATAATGAAGTGGATGTAGGATAACCCAAACCTCGTCAGATTTCCAAGGCTTCCGATCGATAGCCCAGAAGAAAGCCCGATGGGGCCAAGCGACCCTGATTTCATGAACCTTGATAACATCAACAGGTCAGATGACCATGAATCCACAATGCCACTGGCTGGATCACCAGTAGGTGTGACAAATCAACCAGAGACAGGCCGGGTATCAGTAGAAACAAGTGCACCTAATCCTTTGAGCGAATTTATGAATATATATAGTGATGATGAAAGCTCAGAGGCATCTCGCAGGACCCCTGTGCATATCCAAGAAGAAAAGGGACCTGAGAAGACTTCTTCTCCTGTTCCCGAGGTCCAAACCCAAGAGATTCCACGAAAGGAAATAGAAACCAAAAAGTTTCCTGACACAAAGAGGCTTTATTTGCTAGAAACCAGAGCTGACAATCCGAAGGACAAGTCAGAACTGGATGAGTGAAAGGAAGGATCCCCGCAAAAGTAAATTGACATTTCAATGGCTAATGAACAAGTAAGTATCGAGTCTTTCCCCAATGCCTGTATTCCACTCGACACACAGATCCTTGAAAAGATACAGACGGAGGCCGGGCCTTCGAAGCACAACAAGAAAGTTCAAGAACTCGATCTTGAACAGGTATACACACCGGAAATTTGGGAAACACACTCACATGGGGTGATCAGCAGATTC
>JASDQU010172841.1:3098-20952 GCA_032191745.1 Picea mariana
GAGGAAAAGTGTTATTGTCAGCATAATCTTCTCTCTGTTTAGTATGCTTCCCTCTCTTTTCAGCATATTTCCCTCTCTGTTCAGCATATTTCCCTCTTTGTGAGCTTCCACCTCTCTCAGTTCGAGTCTGAGGTTTCTTCCAGTCTTCTTTGGGCTTCTGATATTTATCCTGGGCAACTGATTTGCCTCTGGGCTGACTTCTGCCTCGGCCTCTCTGAATCTTCTTTCGGCTCAACTTCTCTTTAGCTTTTAGAGCCATCTGATAAGCATCTTCCATCGTTCAGATGGTTACCATTCTCATCTCATCCTGAATGTTGTATCTCAGGCCATTCATATATCTGGAAACCGTTTCATCATCGTTATCCTAATGACCTACCCTGATGTTCAGCTTGTAGAATTCTTCATTATATTACTTCACTGTCATCAACTTCTGTCTCAGGTTCTGCATCCTCCTGAATAGAGTAATTGATAATATTTAGGGATGAATTTTGCCTTCATCTTCGTGATCATTCTGTCCCAGCTTTTGATCTTCTACTTTCCCTTGCAACATCTGTCAGCTTGTAGTTCATCCCACTACAATGTTGCATGCCCTTTTAATCTTGTGACAACATGATTGACTCTCTTGTCCTCTTCAACATCTTCATAGTCAAAGTATGTGTCCAGAGATCTAATCCAGTCTAGAAGCTCCTCTGCATCCAGATTTCCCTCATAAAATGGAATGTCCATCTTTTCTCTTGCACCCATTCTTGCAATAGCTTTAATCAAGCGTCCGTTTGCTGCATCTTCAGCTACAACTTCTTCTTCACGTTCAACCTCAATCTCACTTACGGAATCAATAATACCCCCAACACTGACCGTACACCTTTGTGTTGTCTCCATGTCTTCGAGTCTGGCTCGTAGATCACGCATTTCTCTCTCCATAGCTAGATCTGTCATCTGCCTACCTCTTCTTCTCGGCATTTCCCTCTCCTCTGGTGGATCGAGTGTTTGCCTGTCCTTCTCCTTGGTGTCATGGTGAATTCTCTTTTTTTTCTCTTCTACAGAAAGAAAAGAAGCTTTTTGTGCTCTGATACCAAACTTGACGTCAACGCACGCTCCCTCCACAACCCGCAGCTCAGAAGGTCCACGTCAACACAAGATCTTTCCTTTACCATGGCCCGAAGAACTATAAACAAATCTTCTATTTCCCTATCGGGAAATCTAAACCCACAACAAACTCTCATGGGATCCCCTCTTTACACTTGGGAGATTGGACTTCGCCACTTCGCGAATCTAGTGGTCAAGCGTTGGGCTCTTGAATCCTCGAAACCCGAAACAGTCAACGCTCACCTTTCTCTTCTCCTTTTGGGGTTTTCCCTATTACGATTTCAGCGATCATGATGTCGAGAAACTTGTCTCCTCAAGTCCCGAATCTCGATTTGCTGAAACTCTGATACACTCGCAATCTTTGACTTTTCAACGCCACTTCACTTCTGTCGAAACTTTGGACTTCGCGGTATCGCAAATCCTAATGCAAAAGTCTTGGGACTTCACCCCATGAAACTATGAAATGGTCAAAGGAGGTTGACTCCATGTCAGTAGTGCACCACCTGTCCACTTCGCTGACTCTTATGGCCCCACATCGTTCTCTTAGCCTTCGAGATTTCACGATTCAGGATATCGCGATTCTCGTTGCAAGGTTTACGGGACTTTCCCCCATGAAACCCCGATAAAAGTTTCCGCGTGTAAATCAAATGGCCCTTTTGGATCAGATCTACAGTCCTGCCTCTCCTAAGATTGAACCTTAGGAATAATCGTCGTATCTTCCTTGCTCCTCCGTGAGATCTAACGACTCACGGGACTTCGTGAATTCTCCTCGGAGAATCCCGGATGTTCGTTCTTTCCTCTAAGAACCTCTGCACAACTAACCAAGGCATTTCTCTCCATGGGACTCATCCTCCTATGGTCTGACGTTGCTACTCTTTCCTTTGGCCCCTTCGAAGGTTCAAATCCTTCTGAACTTCCTTACGATTCTACGTCTTTTAGAAAAAAATCCCTTGCACGCACTCCTTGCGACAGACCTTCAACCACTTCCAAGTGTTGAAAACCTTTGACCTTGCGCACACCTGCAGCAGTAGTCTCTGAATGCTTCACTTAGGTCCACAACCCTGAGACTTCACTCGGCCTGTGCACTCCTTGCACACCTCCTGTGCCTGACTGCACTTCTGTGGAATTGAGAACAAATGCTATATATCCTGAGCTTCCAGAGACAAACCTCTGAACTTTGTCGACGCACTCCTTGCGAACGATTCAACTGCACTCCTTGAAGGAACTCTTTCTCAGATAGAGAAACAATTGAAACTCATTCCATTACCCTTTCCTCTCAGATTTCAAACATTCAACGAGAAATCATTCATACATAGCATAAAAGAAATTGCATGACAGAAAGAGTAAAACATTCATGAGCATAACATTCAAAGATGCATACACATAGAATATATGAACACCACGAGTCTGAATCACAACTTTCTTTGTATTAATTCAGAACTTCTGTATATGGAGTCTGCTACACATCTCTCTGTTCTCTTCTATGCTCTTCTTCCTCTGATGATGTTACAATACACAATGAGGGTGTCTATATCTCGTTTCCCTCTTGCGCTCTAAAACTGTCTAATCTACACATTCAATTCTACGTACTTGCATTAACTACTATAAATGCCTTCTACCTACTAAGGATGAGAGCAAATCGCTCAAGGTTCATTTACATTTTACAAGTGCGCTTCTTCTTAATGGCTTCATTTAAGATCGCGCAATAACTTCAAGGTGATTTCAAAATTTATGCTGGACACTTTTCCAACTGTCCGTTGTCTCCACGCTGGCTCGCTTGAGATGTTGCTGCATCACTCTTCATCATAACCTTGACATGTCACAACTCCATGTTGTACACAAGATCCTCCTTTGTCACCTTCTATCCGTTTAGTTTTCAAATCAAATTTGATTTATGCACTGCCAACCCACTAGGAGAGTTCGCAGCGTACTCAAAGTACTCCATGCATTCATTAACCATCATTGCATTTATGGATCATGCCAAAAATATTTTATAGTTTTCAGAGCCTATTTTTTTAATCCATTTTCAAGGATCATGTCATCATTTTTTTCCTAACAGTCTCCTCAAAGTATGCAATTCTTGTTTGAACCAGGTGCTGCGAATTGTTACTCTAGCGCTGCGAACTGGTAGAGAGGGTGTTGCGAACTAGATGAAGAGGAGGGTTGGAGGTTGGACTACTTGCAGACAGCCTTTTTCAAATTGAAAGACACCAGCATCAAATGCAGGACGACCAGGTACTCCATGAGAGTTTTCATCCTGTTTGAAGGTCGAGAAAGGGGTTTTGGCTGCTTTTCCTTTTGGCGCTACGAACTGTCACTGCCTTGCTATCAATTTGAAAAATTCACTTAAAAGATTCTCTGAACTGTGCCTATTAAACCTTACCACCTTCTGACCTCATTCATTTTTCCTCTTGCTCAAAATTTACTTGATCCCATCATTTTCACCCAGCGCTACGAACTGGCTCACAGAGCATTGACAAACAGGGCGCTGCGAACCCTCTGTTCCAACGTTGTTAAAACCTCGTCCTCTGCATTTTTTATAAAAATGAAACTTTGACAAAGTTAATTATATCCCTATCCATTTTGTAGTACGTAGTTGATCATCTGTGGGAGAAGACTTAAAATTGCAGGTGTAGTGATGTTGTTAATCCATTTTTTTGATGTTGTTAAAAAACCGGTTTTGCAGAGTCTTATATGTGTCTCCTTTCGTTATAACTTTCAGTGGATTTTACTTTGATTTCCTCTTGAATATGCACTATCTCATTTCTGGATGTTTATAAACTGAAGTTTGTAGAAGCTCTATACAAGGTTAGCCTATTGGAAAAACTTTTGTCATCAAAACCCTAATCATCTATATTCCTTGTTTCACACATCTAGTAGTCATTAAATATTACAGAAAGGTTTTCTTCAAGAAGTAGTTATGGGAAACCCACAACACAAGAAGACTCATAAGGGTGGTGAAATAGTAAGAACATAGCCCTATGATATGCAATTTCTTGATTCTGAACCTTTGGTCAGAGAGGCCTTTCAAGGAGTAGGCTGCATCGATTTCTGTCAAAAAATGAAGAGGGGGCATCCAGAGGTAGCCAGGGAATTCACACTCAGTTTCAATGGGACCAAAAACAAGGTGGGAATATTATAATTTGATTTTTTAGAGATGTCCATATCATTTGCAACAAAGATACCCAACACTGTAGAAAAATGGTTCAAGGCTATGACATTAAATGCTTCTTTCTCCAAGGAATTTCTTAAACCAGATTTTCAGGAGGACAACTTGTCCAAAGGGGTCCCTAGAAACCATATGCTTGAAGGTTTTGATAAGATTTTGAAGGTTATTCAATGGTATTTTACCTGTGAGGGAAGATTTAACATGGTTTATCAATATCACATCAGGCTGTTATTACACTTCACAGGGAAAGAAGAAATGAATCTCCCTTTTTACCTCTTTAGAAGCATTGGTGAGATGGCTGATAGAGCTCAAGCCAAATCTAAGAAAGTAGACACAAGTGTCTTTCACTCTGGCCTCATTAAAATGTTGGTGATGGAAGAGTTGAAAAAGACAAATATTGATTGGGAAACATTCCTCACTGCATCAAATTTTCAATTGAATGTTGCCCTCACTCCACAGTCTAAGATACAAATCCCTTCTCCTGTGGATAAGACTGTGTGTTCAAAGGTTAGAAAGAGGAAAAGAGGTGCTGCTATGACTGATACAGATAATAGAGCCACAAATGAAATAGAGGTAGGAGGGACTTCATAACCTTCACATAGGGAATTTTCACCCATGGCAGAGCCCATTCCTATGGAGGTTCCTTCAAGAAAATCCATAGGCCTGAGAGGAAGAAAGCTTATGTTCCCTTCCCCTGTTGCTGTAGACAATATTAAGCCCAGGAGGCCTTTTACTAGAGTAGAAACCAAGAAAAATGTTCCTGTGGAAAGTGATGTAGCGGAAACTTTATCCCAAAGGAAGGGTAAATCTAAAGCTCCTGAACAACCCATTGAAAATATTGATATCACTACCCCTCAAGAGGAAAGTAATCCCACTTTCAAGAGGCTCAAAAGACAACTTAAAGAAGCAAGGGTTGAGATTGATAAACTGAAAAGTGAAGACTCTGAATATAGGAAGAAACTTAAGGGGATGATAGGCATGTACCATGAAACTATTGACAAAGCCAGGTTTATTTCCAAAATATTATTACCCCTCCACATGAAACTCATAAATCTCTACAGAAAAAACATACCTCATCAAGCTCAGATCAAAAAGTTGAAGGCATAACTACAACCTTTTAAAGAAGAGTTGGCCAAGAGGAATCTGGACATGGTGGCTAAGGTTGCTACCAGGAGAAGCTCCAGAGTTAGAAAATAAAGAAATTGAACCTCCTTAACCAATATCACTTTTTGACAAGTTTTCTGTCTTATGAATTTTTCATTTTTGAAGATGGTTATGCTTATAAACCATGTTTAGCTATTGGGATGTTCTTTTCTAGTCATGTACCAAGATTATAAGTGGTTACAACATTTTGGGGCATTGGAGATAATTTTTGGAATGTTTTAAGAATTTATCAAATGAAACGAGCCACTATAAGAAAGTTCACAGTGCCTGGTGTTGCGAACTGGCTGATACAGGCAGGCACTGCGAACTGGCATTGCGAACTCATGTTTTGGAGTTTTTTGAAGGGATGAATAGCTGCTAGGTGTTAAGATGGATGCATGCCAATTGTCTAAGGGTCATTTGCGAGCTAGGAGGCCACCTGCCAAAGGAAGATGCACTCAAAGGGACACTTCCTCAGTCATAAAGAGGATGTTGCAAACATTACCAAAAATAGACTAAAATTTAGCATTCTGTTTTATTTCTATTGTACAACTATAGTCAGGTCACCTTGATGCATAGGAATCCTATGCAAGAGTTGTTATTCAAATTGTAAATCTGTCAATGACAATCTAGACTATCAGATAGGCATTGTAAGACTAAAGGAGGGTTCAAATGGTATGAGAGAGACTCATATTTTGATGTTGTCTATGTAATAGAGAATATCTCCTATTGTATGGACTAGACTTGAGACACATTGAATAATAGAAATCCATTTTTTTCCTTATCATCTTTTTTCTATCTAATTCTGATTGCAGTCTATTGAATGTTTCAATTGGCTTAGTTGTATCTTTGTTGCAATGGAGGATCTGTTGTGATACTTTTTATAAGTATATCAGAGTTTCCTCTTTGATTATAAGAAGACCTTGTTTCAGAGGGTTTTCGTCATATGTCTGTCAATACTACCTGATGTAGATGGTAGGCATATTACAATTTTCTTATTGAGTCTTCCACCTATCCACTTTATTTCTTAAACCCCGATCTAAGTTGTTCGAAGCCTTATTTGATGGTGCATATTGTATGGAGTAAATTGTGATTGACATTCTTTTCCTGAGTTTTCATCCATTTTCCACCTTATCATAAACACTTATCTTTAACATCCTGATGGGTACTAAGCTTGCACTTATATCAGTCAAAGTGTGACTTTCAGTGCGAACAAGGTCCAAATCATTTTCAACTTAGGATCTATGCAGTATTAGTTATCCCTCGAGTTATAGTATATCTAATGCATGTGTACACATCATATTAATATATTTAACATGTGGTAATTGCTAGATATATCCATTAACTGCTCCTCAGACAACTTCACTCTCCATAGAAAGTGCATGTATATTTTGGTTGGATAATTGATATATATATGTGTGTGTGTGTGTGTGTGTGTGTGTGTGTAATGGAGTTGACTTACATGTGATTGTTCAAAGTGTAATTGAATCGACTTGTATTTTTAAAATTTTTTAATTTAACATTATGTTATGTTGTAATGTGACTACATCTCCCCTACATTGGGTTGTAGAGCACCTCTCGACGCAATAACATTCCAACCTATTCATATGTAGCTGCTACTTATACGCTTCTACTCAAGAAGTCTAATTACTTAGCTAACAAGATACATTTGTAATGTAACGTGAAATAATAAGTTGAATTTCATTATCATATTTGTCTTCACGTGAGCCATGGTTCTCCTGCAAACACTATTTTTCTTTTTATGATAAACTTAAAGTTAAAAGATATAATTATGTACATGCACACATTATGTGTAGTGAAGGTTTTGTTGTTTGTCTACATCACCTTAATATTTGTTGTCCATTGGAAGTCTATGAGGAGATGTGGTTGAGATTTCTTAATCTCTCTTCTTAGATATATAATTAGATTGCAAAACTCCTCAAGATTCTTTATTGTAATATTTGATGGTTATAGTTGTGTGAATTTAGTTATATATCATAACAAGGTCAATCATGGAAGAAATATCCAATTTTATTTTACTTCTTCCTTGAAATAGTAATAAAGACGTTGATTACCTACTATGTGAAAAGTTAAAGGGAGCAAAGTAAAGCCAAATGGAGCTTTCGTGATCATTGATTAGCTCATTGTACTTAATATTCTCTCAAATTTGGATGTAGTTTTGGATATTGTGACTATTAAGAAATTTACATCCCTTTTTATTATGAGAAAGATCCAAAGAATTTTCAACTTAGGATCTATGCAACCATCTTATCATTCATAGGGAGTCCAAACCAACATAGATCCATCTTAATTTTGAATATATCATGCACCAAGAGGGATCAAATCCCTAAAGGTGAAAACTTTTTTTATATTGTAAAGTCTTGAAGAAAATTTTACACCTTGAGGGATTTGATCCCTACTAGTGCATGATAAATCTGGATTTAACATGGATCTACATTAGTTTATAATTATCATATTTTTGAAATGAAGTGTTCCCTACAATGGACTGTAATGGATTTGTAGGTGGAGATGTTATAGAGGAAATTGGACATGCGCACAATGATGTATTGTGTCTAAGATTCAAAGAGCATGGAACAAGTGACAACACTATAAATGCTTGCTCATATTCTTTAAAGAAGGAAGAGTAGAAACTTCAACAAATTGGTTAAGAGGAATTTTTATTCTTTATTTATAATTAACACATTTTTTTACATGTAATATGGGGAATCTAGAAGTGAACCATGAGATGAATATGCGTGATGCAATAAATATTTTTTTTAAGTGGCAGTCTAAATGCACATTGAATTGGCCTTTTTCAAACTAAAAATATTGGGTGGAAATCAACATTTTTATCCTAAAATTTGACAGGAATCATTTTGAATCAATGTGATGTTAACATTGCATAATTTGCTTACGATAGGGGTATTCAAGGGTGTTAAATCTATGTCTACATTAAAACACCAAATTCCTCAATCCAAAATTGTCATTTTAGCAAAGATTGTCTAATCAAATTCCGATGATGGAAAACCATAAAATTTAAAAAATGTAGAACATTTAGCATTATTGATTTGTGTAATCTATGTGTCATATGAATGAGCACTACAAATTTATGAAATTAAAGAATCTCATCATTAATGTACTGGGACAATCGCAATTTAATATCTTGTCTTTGGTTGACTTTAACATCATTGAACTCAAATGATACTAGCAAAGTTTTTTGTGTCTATCTACTTTATAAAAATCTTCACACTCAATAATATTAGATATTTATTTCTAAATATACAAATTTGTCAATAGTTTCTCTATATGGTTAGAAGGTACATCACCTGCTTCCAGAAAACCAAACATTGTTAGATAATAATATAATACTTCCAAAACCAAACATTATTAAATAATAATGTAATACATTCATAAAAAATTTAAGAAGAAAGGAGACATTTGAAATCAAAATCTACATGAACTGATATGACTAGATAAATCTACTGTTGATGTTACAGAAGTTGCGGGAGGTATTAACCTCCACGTGTAACCTTTGACGAGACTAGAATATTTCGAGAAGTAAGAGAAAACCTAAAACATTGGATAATAAACCTAGAAGACAATTCAACTCAAGAGAATAATTAATATTAAGTTATTAGCCTCCATGAAGAGAAGTCAGCCTAGTTAGGTGACTTGGAGCAGTACGAATAGAGGGCACTAGAGCTCATTTGGACACACTCACTCTCATGACCTCATAAGGAGTAGTGGTGCGCATGACTGGAGGAGAGATGCAATTGTTACAGTGGTGACTTGGTCTTTGTTTATGGTTTGGACATTCTTTTTGGTACACTATCTTTGGAGAGAGGTACGCTACCTTGGTTGGCTATTGGTTCTAGTGATTGCTTCCAAAATTATTTTGTCTATCAAGGTTAAGGTGCTCGGGGGTGGCCTTTGTTCCTATGGTTGGGTGACAATATTGAGATATTTTCTATGGTGAAATGGGCACACCTATTATTTTAACAGGTTATGGGCCCACAATATCTTCGAACAGTCTAACTACTGGAAGGTAGATTGGGAGGATTTTCTTAGTTGCAGTTAGAGTTTTGCTGTAGCAACAAAACCCTAACCCTCTTGTTGAGGCACCTTAAGTGAAGCTCTTGAACTAATTCCTGGATAACCTAGTGTGCCCTAGCCTATCACACCTCCTATTACTCTCAGTAAAACAAGGTGTCAAGTTTGAGTTTTTGGTCGAAGTCAAAGGTTGACCAAGTCAAAGTCAATGCAACCATGACTTACTCTATGAAGTCAGAAAACAAGTTAGAAGGGGCTTCTAACTTCAGAGCATGGAAGAGAAGGATTGACCTCATCCTTTCCAAGAATAAAGTGCTAGATATTGTGAAAGGCAAGATCATGGAACCACATTCTGAAGCAGGAAAAGAGAAGGAACCTCATAACGTTGCAATTATGGAGAAGTTCAAGGATATTGACATCAATTCTATGAGTATCATAGTGGGATCTGTAAAGGACCATTTGATACCCTACATTTCTCATCTTGACTCATCTAAGAAGATGTATGATGCCCTAACAAACCTCTTCTCAGTCAGAAATATTGGACAAGTGATAAGCCTAAAGAATGAACTCCATGACACAAAGATGACAAAGGATGACACCATAACTTCATACTTTGTGAAGATTTATTAGTTGAAAGATCAATTACAAGATATTGGAGAAGCCATCCCAGAAAAGGAAGTTGTGAACATAACAGTTAATGTCCTTTCTAAATCATGGGATGAATTTTCCGCAAGCATGAATACAAGGAAGGAGTTCACAACGTTAGAATAACTTTGGGCCTGATGTGCACAAGAAGAGACAAGGTTGAACTCTAAAGGAAAACATCAAAAGGAAGAAGATGCTCAATCCTTTGTAACAAAGTTCAAAAGACATGGAGGTAAGAAAAAATCTTATTCAAGAAAGAAGTTCAAGAGAGATATGTCAAAGGTACAATGCTTTGAATTCCATGACTATGGCCACTACAAAAGGAATTGTCCTAAACTAACAAAGAAGAGAAAAGAGAGACATTACACATCAACTGCCAATGATGAAGAATCTTCAAAGAAGACAAAGAATGATGAAACAAATTTATTCTATTATTTAGCTCTTACTGGAACCATTGAAGATGACATGTGGCTGATTGATAATGGAGCTTCAAGGCATATGACATGTGACCGCAAGAATTTCTCAAGCATGAAATAAAATGAGACACCTCATAAAGTGGAGCCTGTAGACAAGAACTCTTATGCATTCATGGGAATTGGACAAGCTACTATCAATATGGAATCATATAACTCTATTCATCTTAGTAATGTTTTATACGTTCCTGGTTTGAAAAATAATCTAGTATCTATTTCTTGTTTGGAAGAGAAAGGAGATATAATATCTTTTGTGGATGGAAACATTCTTGTATGGTCTAAAGACTCAAATATAGAAGACAATAGAGTCATTCGAACTCATGAAGGAAGGTTATATAAACTCCTAGGTCAGAATACTCAAGCCCTAGTACATGATGAAATCAATCCTAGTGAGTTATGGCATAGAAGGTATGCTCACCTTCATTATCAAGCCTTTCCATCCCTAAAATAGATGGTTGTAGGAATACCAAAATTACAATTAGTACATGAGGGTGTGTGTAGAGGATGTGCACTTGGGAAGAATATCAAGAAACCATTCCCAAGCAGTGAGCATAGATCCAGAGGGTTCTTAGACACAATACATTCAGATGTATGTGGTCCTATGCCAATGAAGTATCTAGGAGGATCTCTTTACTATGTGATGCTTATAAATGACTTCTCAATAAATACATGGTTATATCTATTAAAGACTAAGGATGAAGTATTTGGCAAGTTCCAAGAATTCAATGCTGAAGTAGAGAACCTAACAGATAAGAAGATAAAGGTAATAAGATCTGATAATGGAGGAGAGTACACCTCCAAGGAGCTCGTTGCCTTTTTCAAAGAAGCTGGTATTAGGAGGGAGCTCATTGTCCCTCACAATCCTCAACAAAATGGTGTGGCTGAAATAGATAATTTAACTATTGAAGAATCAGTCAAGGAAATGATGAATGATCAAAATCTATCTATGTTCCTATGGGGAGAAGTAGTCATGATAGTTGTTTATATTCATAATAGAAGTCCACATAGAATATTGAAGAAAATGACTCCAGAAGAAGCCTTCTCTGGAAAGAAGCCAAGTGTTGAGCACTTGATAATATTTGTATGTCCTATATACATTCATGTTCTAAAGGATATGAGAAATAAGTTGGAACCCTCAGGAAAGAGAGGTATATTTGTTGGATATAGTGAATCATCAAAAGAATATAGAATTTATGTTCTAGGAAAACATAAGTTTGAAGTCAACAGAGATGTAACTTTTGATGAAAGGATTGCATTCAAGAAGTATATAGAAGGTTCCATAGACTCCAATGAAGAAGAGGAACATGAAGATACCAAAGAAGAAAGCGCATGTTCTCTAGAACACCCCAGTGAAGAACCAAAACCATCACATGAACATGTGGAACCATTTATTGAATCTAATACTAGAAAGAGACCAACATGGCTTGAATCCACCTTGCAAGAAGTAGAAAGACATAAAGCTCCCAGTGGCACCCTCAGACAAAGAAAGAAACCCAAAAGGTTTTCCATTTATGCAGTTCTCATGACAAATCTTGTTAATGTAGAACCTTCCACCTTTGAAGAAGTAGTCAAGCAGAAAGAATGGAAGGAGGCCATGATGGAAGAATACCAATCTATTATGAAAAATGATGTATGGGAAGTTGTTCCTAGACCTAAAGAGAATTTTTTAGTTACTTCAAAGTGGGTTTACAAGATAAATCATGATGTAGATGAAAGTATTGACAAATACAAGGTGAGATTTGTGGCTAGAGGTTTCTCCCAGCAGGAGGGAGAAGATTATGATGAGACATTTTCTCCGGTTTCCAAATATACATCTATTAGAGCCATGATATCTCTAGCAACTTCCATGGGTTGGAGTTTATGTCTGATGGATGTAAAGACAACCTTTCCCAATAGAGTGATTGAGGAAGAAGTATACATTGAGAAACCTCAATGTTTTGAGGCACATCCAAGAGAAAACCATGTTTGCAGATTGAGAAAGGCCTTGTATGGACTCAAGCAAGATCCAAGAGCTTGGTATGCACGTATTGATAGCTATTTGACAAGATTTGGATTTTCCAAGAGACATGTCGATCCAAACCTATACTACAAAGTTGTGAATGGTGCACCTATGATTCTACTGTTATATGTCAATGATTTGTTCTTGATAGGTGCATCACCTCTTATTATTCAGTGTAAGAAGGAGCTAGCCTCAGATTTTGATATGAAGTATCTTGGTCTCATGCACAATTACTTGGGATTAGAAGTATGACATAAGCATGGTGAAGTCTTCCTAGAACAAGGGAAGTATGTTGTAAAGATCCTTTAGAAGTTTGGGATGATGGATTGTAAATCCATGGCAACTCCCATGGTGACAGATTTGAAGAAGTTGAGAGACTTTGAGTGTAATCCAATAGACTTGTCCCTATACCAGAAGTTGATTGTCTCCTTGATGTATTTGGTGAATACTAGGCTGGACATTTGTTTTGCTGTGAACATGTTGATCCAGTTCCAGGTGGAACATAGGCAAGAGAATTGGATAGCTGCAAAGCATATCCTGAGATATCTTCGTGGGATGATTACTTATGGTTTGATGTATGACTCAAACAGTGATGTACAACTGCATGGATTTACTTATTCAGATTAGTCAGGTAGTGCAGATGATAAAAAGAGTACTTCTGGACTGTGTTTCAGTTTGGGATCTGCTATGATATCACAGGCCAGCAGAAAGTAAAAGTTTGTTGCACTCAAAACTATGTAAGAAGAGTATATTTCAGCTTATGATGCATGTACGAAAGTAGTGTGGCTCTGTAAGTTGGTTTTTGGACTATTTGATCAGGTGCTGGATTGGACCGTGATATATTGTGATAATCAGAGCTATGTGAAGATCTAAGAGAAACTGATGTCCCATGATAGGTCGAAGCACATTGATATCAAGTATTTTTTTCTCCGCGATAAGGTCCAGAGGGGAGAAGTGGTTCTCCGGTATATCTCCACTGATGAGAAGACTGTAGATATTTTAATGAAGCCTTTGTCCAAGATAAAGTTAGCATACTTGAGGGACAAGCTGGGGCTCATGGAGATTGCTCCCTTGGTTGAAAGGGAGGAAATGACTTCCTCCGGTTGGGAGGAGCTACTATAGTGGTGACTTCATCTTTGGTTATGGTTTGGAATTTCTTCTTAGTATGCTAGCTTTGGAGAGAGGTACACTACCTTGGTTGGCTATTGGTTCTAGTGATTTCTTCCAAAATTATTCTATCTGTCAAAGTTAAGGTGCTCGGGGGTGGCCTTTGTGCCTATGGTTGGGTGAAAATATTGAGATGTTTTCTACGGTTAAATGAGAACACCTATTATTTTAACATCCACTTCATCTCAACACCTACCCACCAATTCATCCATCTTTCTATAACAAGGATACATTGCAATTGAGCATCCCAAATGCAAAACTGTACACTTATAACTACTCATAATAAAGTGGGATCCACTTCATTTTGGTGCTAGTAGTTCAAGTTGATAACTAATCACTCAAAAGAGAGTCGATCAATTGAATTTACATGAACTTGCCTTCAAATAATAAAGGCATCCTACTAAAACCACTTTCAAATTGTGTTTTGTATAAATCCCTACTATATTTGCTAAACATAACAACTTATTAAAGTGTTTGACCTTTTGAAAACCTTTGTCAAATAAAAAATACTAAATATTCCATCCATTTACAGAAGGTGTAATGTCCCCCAGTCCAAGCTGAGGTGCATTACGTGCGAAATACTCATAAAAATTAAAATTTCTACTAAATAATTTCCCATATGTTATCAACTATGAATTACATAGAGATTAAACTATTTTTTGATACCATTTAGTAAAAGCATATACAATGTTTTTAAACAAACATGCATGCAACTAATAACTCACACAACAACATGTAAAATTGTTCTTGTGCACATAGTAAAAACACAACAAATAAACACATATAATAACACAAAAACAAGATAAAACACTTATCTTCAAAGTAGTTGTGCAACCAGTTGCTTAGGGTAGACGTTCCACCCAACTATAGACTTGTTGTTCCAAATATCAACAATAAGTCACCCTCGAGATAGGGATAGAAATCCACAAAAGAGGGTGGTCTCTCACTGTCCACTCACAGCTCAGGAAACCCACAACCCACTGGTATTCTTCTACAACTATCCTGATTTTCCACCAACTCTCTTCCTCTCATCCTGCCCAATCCAAGGAATGTACCCCTTCACCGATCTTCGTCCCTTGGGCATCCCATTCATTTATCAGGGTCTTTCTGGCACTTGTAACTTGGAATCTCTCAGCTAGGAAACTTATTGCCAGGAAAACTACTAGCAACGTCAATAACAAACACTTGTTGTTGTAGTGAAACTCACATAGGATTTCACTCTTCAGGAATGACAACCTGGATCTTCAATCTCCAGCTCCAAATATGCTCTAGCATGCTCCAAAATGATCCCTCCATGGATGTTATAGCCCCAATCTCTCTCACTTTCTCTCTACTTGTTGTTCATTCCCAAAACTGATTGCCTAAAACTATTGTGATTGCCCATATGCATTTCCTCTCTTTGGCTCACTTTCTTGAATCACACACTTCCCCAAGATGATTTTACTCAATCCCCATGCTCCCAATAACTATGGTATGTGACTTCTCACATCCACTCTCTTACATGCATTCAATGATTGGCTTTGGGGACACTCAATCATAAAATAGGTTTTAATACATAATGATAATAAAATTTAGGAATGTGGGTTGAATTAATAGACACGGGTAATTCCCCCTTGGTCCCATCTTAGTCATTCTCTTATACCCTCCCCTTTGTTGTTGATTAATTTAGCCCCCATCTCTATCCATACACTAGTACATTTGGGTCAAATTCTGACAGTGTGTTTGTAGCAATTGTAACTTTATATTGTCGGGAGAATGAAAAACAACGGACCCCCTCAAATGTCATTTCACATAATGTCACTTTTCTGATGCGATAGATATCATCTCTATTGCGATGTTTGATGCAGACACATGTTGTCTCAGAATTCACTGTCCAAACCCCATATAGACATCGCTACAACGATGCCAGAGATGTTGGAATTTTGACGTCCCATTCCATCTATCTCCATTACGTGGATGCCATGGAAGCGATGCTTGGGACGTCGCAATACCGATGACTGTTAACGTTGGTATTCTTACGTGTATGCAATCTCAATTGCAACGTGAATGCCACGGTAGACGTCGAAAGACTGACGGGCGGTAACGTCAGTTGACTGACAGGTATGCTATATATCAACAACGTTGAATCCATGGGAGAAATGTTATGGACGTCAAAATATCGACGACCTATAGGTGTTTTAAAAAAAAATGAATGAATAAATGAAACTAACATCCACAACATTAACCCACACATCAGGATTCACTCTATATTGTGAGTCTACCTTTAGTTTCCTTGTAATAATTCTTCTTCTCCAACTCAATGCTTTACATGTACTTGAGAATTATTTTCTCTGGTTGAATTTCATTATTGTGAGTAATAAATGAAGGTCTCATGTTGACATAGAGGTAGAATGGTTATTTTTTAACTAATAATTGACTAGTTAACTTCAACAAAAATATGAATGGCACATGGATTTAGGAAAAAAATATATTTACAAATATTGTGGATTATAAGAAATTAATCAAATCTCTTGAAAAAATTTACTAAATATTTAACATGAAACTATAATTGTGAACAAAATATAACTAGCATACCCACAAAACATGGGAAAGGGAATGCCGAAAAAAACTAAGTAATATATGTTTTTATGACCATTAAATAAAATTAAAGGAAATTTTTAAATGCTTACAAAACAAGAACATCAATGTGGACATCACTAGCCTCTAGTGCCTCAAACGTCACCAATAGAAATGACAACATCCCTAGTGTTCTTGTTGTTGACAATTTCTTGTCTATTGGAGCATTGAAGGTAGACAAATTTATCACTACCTGAGTTGGCTCAGATGATGAATAATAATATGAAATCATTGAAATGGCTTGATTCAAATTAACTGATCTAGATGGATGTTGGTGGCCTCCCACCTATTCCAACTAGTTCATTTTGGCAGTTTTCGAGTTCGGCAGTTTTTTTCCTAGTTTTCGGGTCCCTGACTTGCGGGGCCATTTTGAGGCCCTAAACAACATTTTTAGGGCTAGCCATAGTAAAAAATAACCTTATATATATAGCAACAAAATGTGTATTCCTCAGATAGACCTTTCCAACTGGCCATTGTGCACCTAAAATGAAGATCGTATGAAAAAGTTACGACCCCGAGAAGTTGATGTACTAACTTACCCAAAAGGGGCCCACATGACTTTTGGCTCTTCATCTCCTAGGGTTAGGTTTTTGGATGTCTAGGATTTTTTACATTCCTTTTTATTGTAAAAATTCCTTTAGAGCCTCATTGTAATCATCTTCTTGCAAATAAGCGCATCTATCACATCTCTTCTCAGAGATAAGCCGCCACCATTCCAACAAGCTTGTTTTCCGCTGCATTTTACAGTTTCAACTTATTTCCTTATTGAATAGAAAACCAATTTTACTTTATCTCTGTTATTCTGTGTTAAGCATCTCTTAGTAATTTGCATTCATTTCATTCTTCTCATAAAATCCAGATCATTAACCTCTAAGGAATCAAAACTATAATCAAAACTAAGAGAAATGATTACAGTATGTTAATAGAGCTTTGAAAGTAGACAATTTCACCCCATGCTTTAGCTAGCTGAGATGATGAAGCATAATATGAAACCAATGAAATGGCTTGATTCAAATACACCTCTAAGGCCTCACAACTATAATCAAAATTAAGAGAAATTATTACTATTTAGGAAAATATTCCTATATGTCATGAGGAAACACAATTTCTTATAATAAAAAATATCAAGAACATATATTGCACATGTTTTTCATTAAAACCCACAAGGATATTCCCTGTTTTTTCATAATTCACTTTGTCAGAGATTGATTATGTCACTTCAGAAGAAAAATCATTCATCATGACTTATTATAGATCCCTAAACAAAATCAGAGTCAACAACTAATATCTAATCCTCTAGATTGATGATCTTCTCAATTGAATCAAGTGCCCCATGTTTATTAGTAACATTGATATGAAGTTAGGGTATCACCACGTGCTAATGGAGTAAAATGATATGTTGAAGATATCTTTAAAGTCTAAATAAGGTCTCTTTGAGTGGAAGATAGTGCTAGTAGAAACTTCTCTCTCTCTCTCTCTCTCTCTCTATATATATATATATATATA
>JASDQU010172844.1:7119-20830 GCA_032191745.1 Picea mariana
GCACCTTTGTTGTGAATATGATTTCAAATTTTTCAAGACTGTGATGATATTCTTAGGATCAAGTTTGTGATGCATTGGTGGTTTAATTTATATAGTTTTAATTGATTTCCTTGACATATTGGTTTCATGAGAACACATTGGTGTTATGGTTAAGACCCTCGGTATAAATCATTGCATACAACACATATTTTCATATAATCGAACCCTTGGTATGACTTTAAATTATTGCTTTGGTTTTAAAACTATGCTAACATTATTTCTTGTGCAAATGTTTGGTCGATTTACCATTGGTTTCATTGGTTGATTGAGTGGCGTAGTTTTTAACCTATGCAATAGTGGGTTGAATAGTTATTTGCACCGACGGTTGTACTATGGGATATGACTGTTGTGCATGGGTTGAACTAGCTCCACCACCTTCGCACGTTCTACGATTAATGTTTTCCCCTTATTCCGATTCACCTTTGCTTGTTTTTGGGTAACCCTGTGAGCATTCTGCCCCTTATGCTGTGTTCGAACCCTAGCCTGTGCACCCTGCTCACCGTGTGCTCCTATCTATGGCACCGGTGGTGCGCATAGAGCCAAATGGTAACCAAGATTTGTTACTATTCGATAATGCTTGAAAGGATTTAGAAGATAGTGGTTGGCTCGTGTTTATACAGAGGTTCGAGGGTTTCAACCTTTCGGTTGCCCAACAATTCGCCCTCACCTTTGACGAGTGCAGGGATAAAATAGGTGACATACAACTTGAACTCAATGAAGAATTCATAAGATCTGCTATAGGACTGGCAACTACAGGCCAACGATAGTTTAAAAAATCCAAATTTGATGAGGTGCCGTGGCCATTACTATTCGTATCAAGGAAGATTGTCTCCTGTGATAAAGGTATGCCTATTTCCACCCTCAAACCCAGGTGGCATGATCTTTTGGTGATTTTGAAACAATTTGTGACCTATGAAGGTCGGTATGGCTTGGTTTTATGTATCACCTCTGGTTATTGATGAATTTCATGGGTTATCCTTTGAACATGCCATTTTACTTCTTGCATAGTCTTTACAAGATGGCTAAGAGATTCAAACGCGAGAAGGCTGATAGCAGCTTGTTTCATCACGACTTGATTAGACTCATCGTTGTCCACCATTTAAACCTTCATGGCGATAATTGGCAAGCCTTTCTATCCAGAAATGGCTTTGCTAATCCAGAGTCTGTTCAAATCGATAAGGCTGTGGTTAGTGAGACTATGGTCGGGCCACCCGTGCCATTTCATGTTCTTCTCCCCCCTGCCAAACCCTCAGTTTTCCCTGACATCGACCTTCCCAACATCATAACAGACAATACTGAGGCTGTCAAGAAGCCTCTGAGTAAGAAAGTCAAGGGTAATCCTACTGCTGACAGCAAGGGTAAGAAAAATGCTCGATTGAAATCGAGACTTGCCCGGAATAAACCTAAGCCAAACGTCAACCAAAAGCCCATAGTTCTGAGCGAGGACTCGGACTTCGATATTGAGCGTTTCCTAGCTGAAGAGTACCCCTATTCCCATGGCCTATGTTCCGAGTGACCCTATGACTATGTCTCTAATTTACCCCCGTGCCTAAGGGACAATCCTAACTACCTAGGTATCAAGCTACATAATGAAACCCCTTGTGATTTAAACAAACCCTCGACTGTGATATCAAAACACGAACATACATCATGCATCCAATGTAGTGTGTGGCTAGAGTGTTATTATACCGACGTCCTCTTATTGCAATCAAAGATCAAATCGTTGGAGGAGCAAGTTACAGTGCTGCCAAGAGAAAGAAACATGCTTCAAGCTAATGACAAGAAGCAAAAAACCACTGGTTCGATTGTCTTCAGGAATGTCGAATCGGAAACAGTCTTCGTCAATTCCAAATTATCATAATCGAAGCCGTTTCTTATTGTCCAGGTATGAATTTCAATATGATTTTGCTTTGTAAGTTTGTTGGAATTATTGTAACATATTCGGTTTTTCTTCCAAATTAGATCTGTTCTTTTTGATTCGAAATGATTCTGTAATAGTTCACACGATTTTGTTGTGGATCCTGTACAGTAGATTCATTTTACTAAACTCAAATGTATTTACGATTTGGTTATGCGATTTTGTTGTGCCCAACTTAGTATAAGCAATTGATTGGTTTTAGATTCTGTTTGGTTTGTTTTTGAATCAATTCCGCTCGTCTGATTTTGGATAGTCGATTTGGTTTGATTTCCATTAGTTTTGTTTGTTCCTAATTGAATCGAAACAATCTTGTTCACTTCGATTTACCAGGAACGACTCTGTTTTGTATTGAACCGATATTCTCGTTTTGGATTTTGGTTACATTCGACTTGTGCAAAAGATCTATTTACTAAAATCATGGAGCTGTTTTGATTCATAACGATTGTATCGATCCCAAATTGTTTCGATTCGTCCCTGTTTGATTTGATTTACAAATGAATGCTATGTGCCACAATGGGTATGATCGTTTGTATATGTTTAATATAGTTCTATCAATTTGAAAAACGATCCTGTTGATTTCGTTTGGATTCAACAACGATTTTGTTAATGGATGAGGCGACATAAACTATTGCATGGAAAATTTGTTTGGCTGGTTACTATTTGTGTCGATTTCAATTGATTCGTGAAAACAATTTCATTGCTGTTGAATTATCTGATGTGATTTTTTTTACCCCAAATTGGTGATAACAAATTCAATAGAGTGCATGCATCTCTGTTACCATTCGATTGACCACGTTTTACTTTGTTTCAATTTGCATACAAGTGTCGATTTAAATGATTCTTTTGGTTTCTAATTAGCGATCAAATATTGTTCAATAGTTTGAATAATTCTTTAAGATTTGAATTAGTTTTGAAAAGATTCTGTGTTCAATTTAGACCAGCTACAGAATCACAAGATTCTGTAGCTAGTCTTAGAATGAGATTTTTGTCAATTTTATCAATAAAATATCCTCTAATATTGTCTATTCTTGTCCTCTTCCAGGTGCATACGAATTATAATGATCAATTGGGCATGTTGTAGCAGTTTGGAAGATACTTTGGATATGKTTTTGTTTTAGGTTGTTAGTTAGTCAGACTTGGGAGATTATCTCCAGATTTTYGGTAAACTGTTTTGATAATWTCCATAGGGATGTTTTACCCTGTGGGAAATCTTTAAATACTTGTCATTTTTGTATTGAAACAATCATCATCATTGTGGAGAAAGCCAGACTATGGATTTATGATTCATACTGAGACGAAAGTTGATGTCTTGTAACARCTTTCGCTTTCAATATATCAAACTTTTGTTTCAGGTTTTTGCATATCAGTTTGCAATTAATTATCGASTACTTTAGCTATCATAATTCATTGCATGTTGATGTGATTTGATTTATATGTTGTCCATATCTGATATCTCTTATTTAAAAATACAGTAATCACTTTAATTCCATTTAATGAATACAKGTTTGCCTTTTTCATTAATTGAATTGTTTTGAACAAATTGTTGCATACAGATTTATCTAATTGTGATGGTTTGTAAATTATAATATTGCTGTAAATTTTTATGTCTTGTTTGTCCTGTTATTTATATTTGAAGAGCACAACAACTTTCATTTACGAGAAGATCATGGAGAATCTGGTGCGGGTTTCCTCCCACCAAACAACTGAATCAACCGTCATACACAGGACAAACCTGAAGCATTACTTCAGGTCAGTTTGTTATTTATTATTTAATAGTTAGTTTATTAGTATCATATAAGTAGTTTAAGTTAGATATATATATAGTTTAGATTCATAAGTTAGAGTTATTATTTTAGTTGCTTAGTTTAGATAGTTTTATTCTATTTTTTTTTCATAAAATCATAAAAATAAAAAAAAACAATAGTTTCGCTGTCTTAGGACAGATTACAAATGAGTTTTGCAAGTTTTAATTTAAATCTGTAATTAGTAAATATTGTACATTTGTAATTGAATTTGATTTTGTTGGTAATTGAACATTTGATGTTATAGAATTATAGTTGCATAATTTAGGTATTAAATTGTATATAATAGTTTAGATTTGTTTATTAGTTTGTTTTAATTGTTATTCTTTGTCATTTAGATTAGTTAATTTAGAGTAGTTTCTTTTTTTTTCTTAAGACTTAGATCGGCTAACGGAGCCGCTAAACCCGTCAGGGTGGGTTATCCCAAACGGCTAGGGTTATTTAGACAACCCCGGACCGGATCCACTCTTCCAGTTGACGGATGGTCAATTTCACCCGTCAACAAATGGCGCTAGAAGGAGGGCCTGAAATTAATTAATGTCATGAGGTGGTCGCAAGAATCCTCCACCACCTAATCACTCACCTATAGTGACAAGAAGTCATTCGAATGATAAAATCCCCCCTCAAATAGCAACCACATCAAACGATGATCCACAGATCGCAGTTGAACCAGTAACTCCAAATCCCACAGGTGGTGACATACAAGAGATTGTTCGACAATCTCTCATAAGAACACATAGTGCCTTAGCCCGTTTAAGGCAACCAAATCGACTTTTGCACCAACCTTTAGATTTCTATGATATTAGAGAACAACTCGGAGGCACTAACCTCACCTTAAACCCTACATATCCAATCGTCACTCCTGCTGCAGGAGGATCTGGAATACCTCCCTCACCATCTCCATCATCTCCTTCTTCTTCGGGAGAAGAATCCTCTGAAGGAGGTAGTTCCCCTTTGCAACCTTCCACACCCACTACACCAATGGCCAACCAGAACAACCCTGCTAGACCTTGGCTCAACCAGGATGTAGTAGCCGTACCTGGAGCACAACACCCCTTACCCAAATATCTAGAGAAGTGGCTTCCTAAGTTTGACCCTAACTCTAAATAGATCGCTGAAGATCACATTAAAAAGTTTATGTTAGCCATAAGACTCTGCAATGTCGAGCATGAAGATGTAGTCTGTAGGTTGTTCCCTTACACTTTCAAGGGCAATGCATCTACATGGTACTTTGCCCAGCAACCCCATACCATCGTGTCTTGGGAAAAGTTTGAATCCTGCTTTTTGGAAAAGTTCGGAGATGATAAAACTCTAGAAGTTCTAGTTATGGAGCTTTCTAGCTTAAAAATGAACCCAAAAGAGAAAATTAAAGATTTTAATAAAAAATTCTTAACACTTAAGAACCAAACTCCCACGGATTCCATGCCTGCCGAGAATCTTATTATAGCATACTAGACTAAAGCATTGCATCAAAGTATAGCTATTTGGGTTAAACGATCCAAGAAAACCATGTTGTTAGAGGCCTTGGAAGAGGCCAGCCAGATTGAAAAAGACATACTTAGTTTAAAAGACACTACTAGCAATGAAACGGAAACTAGCTCTTCTTCCAAAAAGAAGATCGAAATCCTCCCTAGACCTACTCAAAGTAAAATGCAACCTGAAAGCTCTGATTTAGAAAACTTAACTAAAGTCATTCAAAAACTGTCGAATCAAGTTATAGACTTGAAAAAGATGGCCGAAAAAGTTTCTTCGAGCAAAGGGCCTTACAAACCCCCATTCAAAAATCCTTTTCCCACCAACCGACCTAATCCGAATACTGAAGGCCTTAATCTAGAAAGTCTACAATACGACTTACAAACAATTCTAGAATCCTAGGATAACTTAATGCCTCCTGAGATTCCTGAGGAGGTTGTTGAACAAGAGACAGTTCAAGAAGAAGAACCTTCTCCGAACATTTTTGGACACTTCTCGGATAGCATCTTTCAAGCTAACTTCGAGACAGTTCATCCCTACAATACTAGGAGTAAGACAGCAAACAAACCTTCTTCTGAAAACACTATGACTTTTCCCCCAAAGCAATCTAAACCAGCTGAGACTAAACAGAATCATGTAAACCCCAACTTAGATTATGATTTAGTTGAAGATCTTAAAAATTTAAGGGCTAACATTTATGTTTATGAGTTATTGAAATTTCCATTTCTGCTACAAAAAATGTTACAAAACATCTCAGAGAATAGCAAAAACGGTAATTCAAATGGTAACAAGGTTGTTTAGAACAAAGTTCCTCAGAAGAATTCCACTAAAAATGACCCTGATCCTCAAGATAAACGAAGCCTTCCTGTAAATAATGTAAATAATGTAGATAAAGTAGCTTTAGAAACTGCGAGTAAAAAGCCACAAGCTACCACCCTTATTACTCGCAAAAATGTACCTCCATTTTTGTTAACTTTCAAAATATTTAATAGAGACATGCACAATTGTATGGTAGATTCAGGAGAGACATCCAATATAATGCCATGGTCTGTTTGTTAGAAGATTAATGCTGAGGTTGAACCATGCACATTAAAAATCATCCAACTTGATCGAACTAATGTTAAAGTTATAGGCGAATTAAGGAATGTGCTAATAACATTATCGTCTAACCCCAAGGTTCATCAAGTAATTGATATTATCGTTGTGGATATTCCAGAAGTGTACGATATGTTTTTAAGCAAGGACTGGTCGAAGCAGTTACATGGCTATTTCGTGACAGATTGGTCTCACCTATGGCTTCCAGAGAACGACAAGCCCAACAAGATCAAGGTAAATCGTGAACGCTACCTTAAGTTCACGGTCACAGATTTGAATGACCCCAACGAACCATTTACACCTTCTACTGATTCACCCGAGATACAAGGGATGGATACCTTCTTCAACAATTTCATGGCCGAGACTTCATCTATCACCAATCCAGAACAACAGTTCGAGATTGTAGCATATGTGCAGCTAGCAGCTCTTCTACACAATGGTCTCATGTACCCGATAAAAATCAAATTTGGTCTCTGTATTTTGACGGGTCAAAGTCCAAAGAAGGAGCTGGTGTAGGCTACGTTATTATCAATTCAGCAGGTAACAAAACCCTGATTGCATGTAGGTTATAATTTGAATGTACTAATAATACATCAGAATATGAGGCTTTACTGCAGGGCCTCAGAAAAGCTTCAGACATGAACATTCAAAACTTGGCTGTCTTTGGCGATTCCGAAATCGTGGTTAGACAGGTAAGAGATTCTATCCACTGTTTGTCTCCGCATCTTAAGAGCTACCAATCCAAGGTATGGAATTTAATGAATAAATTTTCTTCTTTCAATATAAATTCTATTCCTAGATTGAATAATGCTGAAGCCGATCTATTAGATAACGTAACTTCCAAACTCTTTTCTGAAGAAGGCTTGTCCCCGGGTGCATTCTCTGTTGAAATGTTGTTCAGACCATCTGTTCTCGACAACATCACGAACTTGAGAGTCTTCGACGACAATCAACAGATTATTATCTTCTTGCATATGGAGGAAACTTTTCTAGGAGCGATGATCGACGAATGCACTCATGACGATAATTTCCATGATTTCACGGTAATACCAGATCCAAGAACTCCTGAATCTTCATCGGACATGGTAAACTCAATCCCTAAATCTGTAGTTATATTAGAGAAGTTTTATGATCTTCAAGATAAATTCAAAAAGTCAGTCAACTGTAAAACCAATAGTTCCTTGTTATTGTTTAAAAAAGTGAACTTAGGAACTAATGACAATATGCAGTGCATTAATCTAGGGGTAGGATGTTCTGAAAAAGAAAAAGCTACATTTATTAAATTGTTCAAATAATTTAAAGATGTCTTTGCATGTACATATGATGACCTTAATACTTTCGACCCTAACATCATACAACACGTCATTCCTATGAAACCCCAAACCTTACCCTATCAACAGAAATTAAGAAAAAAGCACCCTAAGCTCGAACCGACCATCAAAAAAGAATTAAATAAACTCCTGAATGCTAAGATAATTTTTCCAGTTAGGAACACTCAATGGGTTTCTAACCTTGTCCCTGTCCGGAAGAAAAATGGGGAAATCCGACTTTGCGTCGATTTTCGGAACCTTAATAGAGCATCTAATAAAGACAACTATCCTGTCCCACCCATGGAACAAATCCTTCAACAGGTATCTGGTTCTGAGAGGCTATCTTTATTGGATGGTTTCTCAGGGTACAACCAAGTCCTGATGTCTCCTCCAGACCAACTTAAAACTACCTTCCGCACCCCATGGGGCACCTATGCTTATCGAAAAATGCCCTTTGGATAGATTAACGCTGGTGCCACTTTTCAGAGAGCGATTGACATCACTTTTCGAGGATTAATCAATCATTCCATCGTAGTTTACTTAGATGACGTTACTGTATTCTCTAAAAATAAAATCGATCAACTAGCTCATTTACGAGCCGTTCTACAGCGATGTTGTAAATACGACATTTCCTTGAATCCTAAAAAATCCATCTTTGCAGTAGAACAAGGTAAACTCCTAGGATTTATTGTGTCAAGTGAGGGGATGATTATCGACCCCGAAAAGACTCAAGCCATCGCGAAACTTCCCCCTCCTACATCCAAAAAGTCTATGCAGTCTTTCTTAGGCCAGATTAACTTCGTCAGGAGATTTGTCCCTAGCTTTTCTGAAATGGTCATACCTTTACAAAATTTAATTAAGAAAGACACCCAATATCATTGGGGACCCTTAGAAAATCAAGCTTTTAATGCAATAAAAAAGGCTATAATAGATGCTCCTTCTCTCATGAGCCCTGACTTTTCCAAAGACTTTACGCTCTACACTTTTGCTTCTGACCGCTCCTACGCTGCCRTCCTTACTCAAAAGAACGCGGAAAGCAATGAAGTACCCATTGACTTTATGAGCTCTGCTTTCAAAGGCATGGAAATTAATTACCTAGCAKTACATCAGCAAGCTTACGTTGTTTTCAAAGAAGTCAAGCACTTCCGGTCTTATCTTTTGAAATCTAGGACGAAGATTATTGTCCCGTACCCAGCCGTTAGGAACCTGTTAGTGCAGAAAGAGCTAGGAGAAAAGAGGGCTAACTGGGTCACTTCTTTACAAGAGTACGACATAGAAATTACCCCAGCTCAGATAGTGAGAGGCCAAGGGTTATGCAAGTTAGTTGCTGATTCAACTGAAGGACAACAAGAAGAAAGTGATATGTCAAACCTAGGACAACACAATCAAAATGTAATCTACTGTACAAAAAACTCTGTCAATCCCTGGAATGACGATATAAGATTCTGTATTGAACATGGGTCAGCCCCCCGTCACTTGGATCCCACTAAGAGAAGAGTGTTAAGATTAAAGTCTACCTCCTTTCATTTGGTTAATGGTATTCTGTTTCGTCAAAATTTTGATGGCGTACTGATGCGTTGTCTTGAGAAAGATGAAGCAAAAAAAGTCTTACTAGAGTTGCATGCCGGAGAAGCTGGTGGGCATTTTGGTGGTGACACCACTGCCCATAAGGTCTTGAGAGCCGGTTATTACTGGCCCACACTTTTTAGAGACACCCATGCCTTGTGTCGCAAGTGTATTATTTGTCAAAAAGCAGCAGGGCGGTTACAGAAACCAGCCTTTCCTTTGTAGCCCGTGTCATTAGACTCTTCTTTTCAGCAGTGGGGCCTTGATATCATAGGTCCAATCAACTCGCCATCCTCATAGCAGCATAAGTTTATCATAACAGCCACAGATTATTTCACCAGGTGGTCTGAAACTGCTGCATTAAGAACTGTAAACACCAGTCAGGTGATCGCCTTTCTAAATTCAAATATTATCACTCGTTTTGGTATCCCCGACTGTTTAGTATTCGATAATGCTTCTTATTTTTTGTCTCTTGATATGAGTGAGTTCGCTTTAGAAAAAGGAATTAAATTGAAGTATTCTGCTAGCTATTACCCCCAGGGCAATGGATTGGCATAATCAACAAATAAGAACCTGATTAAAATTATCAAGAGAACGGTATCTGAGAATCACAAAAACTGGCACAATGCACTGTTAAATGCAATTTGGGCTAATAGGGTAACACCAAAAACTGCTGTAGGTAACTCCCCCTTTTTTCTCGTTTATGGCAGAGAAGCAATTCTGCCACCACACATTCTTCTTCCCTCACTACAGTTATCGCAGAAAATACAAGAAGAAGACTGTCCCCCTTTGGAAAACCAAATTAACGCTTTGATGAAACTAGAAGAGGTAAGAGCCCAAGCTAAACGTAAGTTAGATTAGCATCAACAGATAGTCAAAAGCTGGTTTGATTCAAACTCTGCCTCTGACAGGAACTTCGAAGTAGGTGACCTTGTCTTGAAATGGGAGAAGCCGCATGAGGGAAAGGGAGAGCACACGAAATTTCAAAACTGATGGCTTGGACCATTTTTAATTGCTGAGAAACTGGGTCCTAGTTCTTTCCGATTGCAGAATCTAGAAGGGCAGCCTGACACCTATCCGGTGAATGGCCAAGCTCTGAAAATATATTTTTCTTGATGATAACTCTTTGTATATTATGTACATACTTTTCTTTTGTTTACTTTTCGTTTGCTGTTTTGGTTTTGATTTTCCTTTTCCCTTATCAGTTTTTTTTGCTTTTGGAAAAAAACATACCTGCAATTTGTTTATCTATTCGGACAAAGAAAACAGAAAATTCTTTCACAGAAATGACTGCTAAAAAAAAAATTGTATAACCATCAGTTATATACTTCTGAAATTTACATCTGTGTTGGCAAAAACTTTTGTTTGAAAGAAGTTGATTGATTTCAATCTCCGAGATAAGATTGTTGCGATCATCCATTATCTTTTTATGCTGTCCCTATTCCTTAAGGGAATGACTCAGAAGATGTCTCCTTGCCTTAGAAATTTGGTTCTGTAAATAAACCATTTCTGGATCTTAATAAAGGACTGTTCTAAAAAATTCTGTTGAGGTCTGAAAAAATATGATAAAATAGCATAATTTCTAGCATCACCCCGCTCGACTATATATCTTTAAAAAATAAAATAAACTAATAAAAGAGCTATGGGAAGTGCTTGTAAACCCGCCGGGATGCTGAACAGGTTTGCTGGCAGCGGGTAAATGCAGGCATGATGCCAAGACAACTTCACTGGGGTACTGAACAGGTCCACTGGCAGCGAAGCAATGTCGGGTATATGAAAATTTGAAAATATATGAAACCTCTTGACCTTAAAAATGTCCTTTATTATGATCTGGAACTTCTTGGCAGGATACAGATATCAGAGTGGGTTAAATGGAAACCCTGTCGAGGCTATGGACGCCTGTTGGCAGGAGTGGCTATGTCAACAGTATTGAGGATTTTATCTTTAATATCATGGCTCTCTTGTCTTAAGACTATTACCAGTTTTCATCCTTTAAACACTATTGGAATATTTGGTTAATGATGATGTTTACACGATTTTCTTGTTGTTATTTTTGAGTTAGAATTTTTCTTATTATCCTAATCTGAATTTGTTCTTTTTTGGGCAGAGATAACTGCTTCTACCAGTGTGTCGCCATTGTTGGCAGCCAATTAGCATTTTTCTACCGTTCTTATAAGCTGCCCACACCGGTGTTTTGCAAACCTTGTCGCAATCCTTGATAAAAATGACACTACTATTTCACACTTACGTTTGTTTTCGTTTTCACGACTGCAAGCGTGAAAACTTTAATTTCGAAGTCATATTAAAAACGTCACTAGATTGTTATGATCGCTCTTGTCTATATGCTCATTGCGTTCCTGATTTAATTATCATTATATAGTTGGCAAGACCCCAAGATTCTTTACTCTTTTGGCACCTTTGTTGTGAATATGATTTCAAATTTTGCAAGACTGTGATGATATTCTTAGGATCAAGTTTGTGATGCATTGGTGGTTTAATTTATATAGTTTTAATTGATTTCCTTGACACATTGGTTTCATGAGAACACATTGGTGTTATGGTGAAGACCCTAAGTATAAATCATTGCATACAACACATATTTTCATATAATCGAACCCTTGGTATGACTTTAAATTATTGCTTTGGTTTTAAAACTATGCTAACATTATTTCTTGTGCAAATGTTTGGTCGATTTACCATTGGTTTCATTGGTTGATTGAGTGGTGTAGTTTGTAACCTATGCAATAGTGGGTTGAATAGTTATTTGCGCCAGCGGTTGTACTATGGGATATGATTGTTGTGCATGGGATGAACTAGCTCCAGCACCTTCACACGTTTTGCCATTAATGTTTTCCCCCTATCCCGGTTCACCTTTGCTAGTTTTTGGGTAACCCTGTGAGCCTTCTGCCCCTGCGTATGCTGTGTTCGAACCCTAGCCTATGCATCCTGCTCACCGTGTGCTCCTGTCTATGGTACCGGTGGTGCACATAGACCCAAATGGTAACCAAGATTTGTTACTATTCGATAATGCTCGAAAGGATTTAGAAGATAGTGGTTGGCTCGTGTTTATACAGAGGTTCGAGGGTTTCAACCTTTCAGTTGCCCAACAATTCACCCTCACCTTTGACGGGTGAAGGGCTAAAATAGGTGGGATACAGCTTGAACTCAATGAATAATTCATAAGCTCTGCTATAGGACTGGAAGCTACAGGCCAACGATGGTTTAAAAACTCCAAAGTTGATGAGGTGCCGTGGCCATTGCTATTCGTATCAAGGAAGGTTGTCTCCTGTGATAAAGGTATGTCTATTTCCACCCTCAAACTATTAAGCCCTAATATTGGCTCATTACCCCTTAATTAGGGCATATTATATTAGTAATTCTATTTTATTTATGTCAGCTTTAGGCCATTAGTTGTAATTATACCTCCTAGTCTCCTATATATACCAAGGAGACATTTTTATTTTGAATCATCTTGTACTTGAACATTTAAGTGGGGTAAAAGGAGGTTTCCCCCTCAAAGAGGCTTATTATCTGAAATTATCTCTTTTTCAAGGCGTTGAGTACTTTTCCTGAGGTTTTTCTATGCTATATTGAAGTTTGGTTCTTAACATATGGTATCGGAGCTCAAGGTGTTGGGGTTTCGCTGCTACATCTGAGACACCGTGGAATTTTTTCTATAACTTTATTTATACAATGTTTCAGAAGGAACGGCTTGGAGGATATTTATTAGACAGATCAAGGTACCTTGGGTTCAAAATTCAGCTCCTGAGGCCTTATAATTTTGGAGATACAACTTGTACAAGATAGGGTTCTGGAATCATCCTGAAATGAGTCATTGCAGAATTTTTGCTATAAAATATTTTTTGTAATGTTTCAGAACCTAAAATCTAGAGGCCATTTATAGAAATTAGTAAGGTATAGTTGGTAACAATTTCAACTTTTGGGTCATCTTAAATTTTTAGATACACCTTGTGTAAGATAGGGTATCTGACTAGTCCTATTGACTAGTCTCAAGAAGGTGTTCCAGGTAAAATAATCATAACTTCTTGTCAGAGTATCCAAATTGAATGGGACTAGTTTCATTGGATCATGGACAGGTTTTAGTATTTTGGGTGTGAGTTTCAGAATTTGATATCAATTAGTTTGTGCGGGGCATTCTATACAAGTGAGATCTCCTGAAAAGTCCAAAAATCGGCAAGTTGTGAGGAAGTTACCATAAATTCCACTTGGCACATCCAATTTTGATCAGACCTATGGCATTGCAGAGAAGAAATATCAAAGAACAACCTAGAAGAAATTTTCATACCCAGAAGGGCCGAAACTTGGGATATATAATAGAATAAATATTGTCTAGTAGAACCGCCTCAAAATCAAGATTCAAAAGTGATACTTGGCCAACATGCCACCAAAAAAGGGACCTTCTACACCAAATAAGCCTCCAGAAAATCCTAATTGGACTCTTGATGAAGGTGAAGAAATGCGTAGGGACATAAATGAACTACAAAAGA
>JASDQU010172848.1:9861-30907 GCA_032191745.1 Picea mariana
TTTCCTACCCGTAGGGCCACACTAGTAGATCCTATAACTTTTTTAATAATTTGCTCAAGTTCCATCTAACAGGATTCTCAGGTAGTCAACTGGTGGGGCTCAGGGAATTGATTCTCTTTATAGCATTTTCTCCATTAGTTGGATCTTGAAGCTAGATGCTTTATTTTCTATTTTCAGTAGAATCCATGGCTTGTGTGTGACACTTTCCTCATTAGTTGGATCTTGAAGCTAGATGCTTTATTTTCTATTTTCAGTAGAATCCATGGCTTGTGTGTGACACTTTCCTCAGTTAACATAAGAAAAGAATCATCAACAAAGTGTCGATTAAATAGGTCCATATATCTTGGACAATATTGTTTTTAAAGGCTATGTAATTGGAACATGTTTTCAAGCTGTCATCTCTCTTGCATTGTAGGATTGCTAGCATGCTTTACTAGGGAGGATTAATCCAACTTATAGGAGTTTAATCTTATTGATATCATTGTTATGGAAAGTGGTTTTGGATTTGGTTTAATTGTGATATGTTTTGGTTGTGGTTATGATTTAATGATGTGTTCCATACCTTGTTTATGTGGTAATTCAGTGAGTAAATCTTCCCAAATTAAAGATATGGCACCCACGTGGTAGTTTACCCATCAAGGCCATTAACCTATTGACCCTCAACCCCTCTGCATCAACGCAACTTGACTTACATTCGATCGATACTCAAAATGAAGATATCGACCCATTTTGACACCACCACATCACTTGATTCACCTTCTTTCAATACCAGACATGTCGATATCGGCCTATTGAGTATTGGCCTATTCCAATGCCACCACATCACAAGTTACCGATGGGTGATATGTCGGTAGTCCAGCTGGCACCCTGGACACGTGGCTCAATCTAGACCCACCATCTGGCTTGACACGTGGTACATGTGGATTGACGCTCTTCACGCTTAATCATCTTATTAGGTTAATTAATCGTTACGTTTTAATCTCACGCTTTAGGATTTTATTTATTTAATCAACATTAATGTTAATTAATCTTCATTAATTTAATATCCTATGTAATGACATTTTTGCTTTGTCTCATTTACCAGCTCGGTAAATATCGAGGATTTATGTTACCCCGGGTGTATTAAATGCCAAACCTACATTCTTACTATTTTCTTAAGATTCAATTTCTCGGTGGAAGATTGTTAATAATTATTATTTTAATTTATTATTGCACCTCACTTAATTATTCGTAAGTAATTATTATATATCACCAGGATTTAATTATACCATTAAATATATCAGCCCTCGGGTATACTTTTTATCCCACATCCTTACCTTTCCATCTCCGAGTTTGTGATACCTCAGTGGGAGGGGGGTTTAATATTGTTATTTATTTTATATCGGCCTGGGACGTAAGGCCTATCACACGCACCGTCATTTAATTTACCCATCTCATATCACCCGCCACCCTTCCGGTATACTGCCTTCACGTGCATCTACAAGTCCTATTCTCCATATACCTGATATCCCAGTTGGAATATTTTAATATTATTATTTTAAAAGGTATTATGTCGACCATATTTGCCCCTGAGTCCATCACTCACCAACTGCACGTTCCCTTCTCCATTCTCCCGATACCTAGTACTCCGGTTGGGGGGGGGGTTTAATATAATTATTTTATAATGATACTATGTCGGCCATATCGACCCCTGGGATGATCAATGTCACTCGCCTTACCCTCTCCATCTTCAATATTCGATAGCCCGGTAGGGTTTTAATATTAATAATATTTTTTATTATTATTGTTTCATTTGATCGACCACCGGGGATCTCATGTATCTCATCTCCTCCTCCCGGTGCCTGAAACCCCAATGAGCTTTAACAATTTTAAAAGAGTTAAGAGAAGGGGAAGAGAGAGTCCATCACTCACCAACTACACGTTCCCTTCTCGATTCTCTCGATACCTGGTACTCCGGTGGAGGGGCGGCGGGGGGGTTAATATAATTATTTTATAATGATACTATGTCGGCCATATCAGCCCCTGGGACGATCAATATCACACTCGCCTTACCCTCTCCATCTTCGATATTCGATAGCCCGGTAGGGTTTTAATATTAATAATATTTTTTATTATTATTGTTTCATTTGATCGACCACCGGGGATCTCATGTATCTCATCTCCTCCTCCCGGTGCTCGAAACCCGAGCTTTAACAATTTTAAAAGAGTTAAGAGAAGGGGAAATAATTTCCCAGGTATTGAAAAAAATAATAATAGGGAAAAAATACTAACAACAATTTCTCCAAGGTATCCTCTGGGCAGCTCGAATTTTCATTTGACTGATAATTTATCAAAGCTATTTTTTTGCCCCGAAAATGGAAAAACTCTGAAATTGTGCACTCACATGTATACGATAAATAGTAAATTTGGGAAAATTACTAGGAGATACAAACCTCCCTTCACCAAACAAATCTTGCTCAGGAAACGAATTAAAATATATGAACACATGAAACGAATTAAAATATATGAACACATGTATTTAATTACTTGAGTTTCTTTCTTGGATTTTTATTTTTTTTGTACGTTAGAAAATTATATTAAATCCTGCGAAAGATGAAGATTACCACTGTCTATCTAGCATGTTCGGACGTGGCAGCATTGCCTTGATGGGAAACCAATGTTGCCACATGGTCAAAATATACATGCAAAACTTGCAGAGTGGTAAAATATGTCGATCTACAGTGCCACGCAGGGCATAGTTTCTGAATTCTAGACTGAGACCAAAATTGCTAAGACCAAACTTCTCAAAATTGGGTGGCCTCGCATGGCCAAAAAACTTAAGCAGTAAATTAGCCAAAAACATAGAAATAGGAAACTTGAACCAAAAGCACAATTAACTAGTGTTGAGGTCGAACCTTTGCCTCGCGAAAGCCTGGNTAATATAATTATTTTATAATGATACTATGTTGGCCATATCGACCCCTGGGATGATCAATATCACACTTGCCTTACCCTCTCCATCTTCAATATTCGGTAGCCCGGCAGGGTTTTAATATTAATAATATTTATTATTATTATTGTTTCATTTGATCGACCACCGGGGATCTCATGTATCTCATCTCCTCCCGGTGCCCGAAATCCCAGTGAGCTTTAATAATTTTAAAAGAGTTAAGAGAAGGGGAAGAGAGAGTCCATCACTCACCAACTACACGTTCCCTTCTCGATTCTCTCGATACCTGGTACTCCGGTGGGGGGGGTTAATATAATTATTTTATAATGATACTATGTCGGCCATATCGGCCCCTGGGACGATCAATATCACACTTGCCTTACCCTCTCCATCTTCGATATTCGATAGCCCGGTAGGGTTTTAATATTAATAATATTTTTTATTATTATTGTTTCATTTGATCGACCATCGGGGATCTCATGTAGCTCATGTATCTCATCTCCTCCTCCCGGTGCTCGAAACCCCAGTGAGCTTTAACAATTTTAAAAGAGTTAAGAGAAGGGGAAATAATTTCCCAGGTATTGAAAAAAATAATAATAGGGAAAAAATACTAGCAACAATTTCTCCAAGGTATCCTCCGGGCAGCTCGAATTTTCATTTGACTGATAATTTATCAAAGCTATTTCTTTGCCCCGAAAATGGAAAAACTCTGAAATTGTGCACTCACGTGTATACGATAAATAATAAATTTGGGAAAATTACTAGGAGATACAAACCTCCCTTCACCAAACAAATCTTGCTTAGGAAACGAATTAAAATATATGAACACATGTATTTAATTATTTGAGTTTCTTTCTTGGAATTTTTTTTTTTTGTACGTTAGAAAATTATATTAAATCCTGCGAAAGATGAAGATTACAGCTGTCTATCTAGCATGTTCGGACGTGTCAACATTGCCTTGATGGGAAACCAATGTTTCCACATGGTCAAAATATACATGCAAAACTTGCAGAGTGGTAAAATATGGTGATCTACAGTGCCACGCAGGGCATAGTTTCTAAATTCTAGACTGAGACCAAAATTGCTAAGACCAAACTTCTCAAAACTGGGTGGCCTCGCATGGCCAAAAAACTTAAGTAGTAAATTAGCCAAAAACATAGAAATAGGAAACCTGAACCAAAAGCACAATTAACAAGTGTCGAGGTTGAACCTTTGCCTTGCGAAAGCCTGGCACACATACAAGTTGTCTCTGTCGAGCTTATCTCTGTCTGAGATAACTTGTCTGAGGTCCTGTAGGAAAGTCATCAGGAGGTCCACGCGACACCAACGCTCTATCTCTTTGTTCTGCAACTCGTTAATGGCAGTCTTGATGTCCCCTAATCCATGCTTGAGGTCATCTAGGGACTCCTTAAGAGCTTCTCTTTCTGCACATCAAGAGCAGGCTAAGGGGAGCGGAGAAGAAGGTGGAGAGTCGGAGGAGGGAGCTGAAGGAAAAGGGGTTGTGGAGGTGACAAAAGGCGAAGGAGGAGGGTGGTGAGGGGGGGAAGGCGGAGGTGGAGGGCGGTGAGGAGGTGGAGCGAAACCAAGGGAATTTCCGAGACTGTCGAACCATTCGATTCGACAAACAAAGGGATTCGACAGCAGGGAGAGGTTCGAGGTACTTTCTCGAGTCAGCTGAGCATAAGTAGGAGCAACAATGGGCTTCAGGATGGGGGCGACTTCAGTTTCCTGGGGAGAGCCACTGTCGCGCGCAACCCTTCCTTTGGTCGCATACCAGGCCGCTCCCCTCTTCGATTTGCCCCTGAGAGGAGGCATAGAAATGGCCTCACGCAACCAGAAAAAGAATGCGCAGAGAGGGTGCGAGGGGTTGCTCGATGAGTGCCAGACTAGCCAGACACGGTGGCGCTGTAAAAGCCGTGGAGAGACGCTGGAAGCCGAGGTCAAGGAGGACAACAAGAGCTCGAACCATAGTGTAAAGACAAAGTTAAAAACCGTGAAGGGTTGAGACTTCGGAGGTTGAGGGCTCAAATGAGCTTTGGCGCGCCAAGACTTTGGCCTAAAACCTCCATTGTTGAACTGGTGATGGGATTGTGACTTTGTCCAGCCCATCCCCATTAAAATTCCCACGAAGCAACTTGTCAAGTGCTTGCAGCAGGCCGACGTCGAGTGAGAGCCGAGGAACGACGACAGGGGGTTTAATCGCATGAGGTGACGGTAGAGGGAGGGTACGTCTGAGCCGGCTCCAAGTGGCAAGAGGTTTGGCCAGGTGGCCTCCCCTCTGTCTGTGTGTGTGTTGAAACTGAAGACACCCCATCTGGGGGTTCTTTCCAGGAAATGAAATCTCTTGGAAATAAAAAATTCCATAGTAAAAACTTTGTTTTTACAAGAATTTACTGCCCACCTATTTGTTGATATTATGGTAGTTGCGGGAGGTATTAACCTCCACATGTAACTATGACAAGAATAGAATATTCCGGGAAGCAAGAAGAAACCCTAAAGACTTGGGTATAACCCTAGAAGAGAAGTCGGCTAAAGAGAATATTTTTTATATTGAGTCTTTAGCCTCCAGAAAGAGAAGTCAGCCCAGACAACTTAAAGAGAACAATATAAATATAGGGCGCCAGAGCTCATTTGGTACACAACAACTGACAACTGCAGAAAACTAGTAAGTGCGCAACTCTAGAGAGTAGTTGCAGCTGCAGCTACCGCAACTAGTATTTTAGGTCTTAGGCTTGGACTTTCTCTTGGTTATGGTTTGGACTTTCTGCTTGGAATGCTAACTCTGGAGAGTAATGCACTACCTTGATTGGCGATTAGGCCTAGAGTTTGCTTCCATAATTATTCTATGTCAAGGTTAAGGTGCTTGGGGGTGGCTTTGGCCTATGGTTGGGTGACAATATTGCTATATTGTCTATGGTTGAACGAGCACACCTATTATTTTCTAACAGGTTATGGGCCCACCACTATCTTCAGACAGTCTAATCGTTGGAAGATAGATTGGGAGGATTTGCTTAGTTACAGTTGCAGTTGCCGTCAAAGTTATTGTTGCAGCAATGAAACCCTAACCCTCTTGTTGAGGCACCTTAAGTGAAGAGATTGACCTAATTTTTGGATAACCTAGTACGCCCTAACCTAGCGGACCTCCTGGTACTATCAACAAACTAAGACGTCAAGTTTGAGTTTTTGGTCAAAGTCAAAGGTTGACCAAGTCAAAGCAGTCGTGACTTACTCTATGAAGTCGGAAAACAAGTTAGAAGGGGAGTCTAACTTCAGAGCATGGAAGACAAGGATTGATCTCATCCTTGCCAAGAATAAAGTGTTGAATATCGTGAAAGGAAATATCGTGGAACCACTTTTTGAAGAAGGAAAAGAGAAGGAACCTCAGAACGTTGCAGTTATAGAAAAGTTCAAGGACAGTGACATCAATGCCATGAAGTATCATAGTGGATTCTGTAAAAGACCACTTGATACCCTATATCTCTCATCTTGACTCATCTAAGAAGATGTATGATGCCCTAACTAACCTCTTCTCAGTTAGAAACATTGGGCAAGTAATGAGTCTGAAGAATGAGCTCCGAGACATGAAAATGAATGATGATTACATCATAACATCATACCTTGTGAGAATCTCTCAGTTAAGAGATCAACTACAAGCTGTTGAAAAAATCATTTCAGAAAAGGAAATGGTAAATATAGTACTCAATGGCCTTCCCAAGACATGGGATGCATTTGCCGCAAGCATGAACACAAGAAAGGAGTATCCCACATTTGAAGAACTTTGGACTTCTTGTGCACAAGAAGAATCAAGAATTAACGCAAAAGAGAAAAACCAAAGGAAAGATGATGATCAAGCCTACACAACAAAGTTCAAGAAATTCAAGAATAAGAAGAAGTTTGACTCAAGGAAGAAACCAAATCAAGAGAAGGATATGTCAAAAATACAATGCTTCAACTGTCGAAAATATGGTCACTACAAGAATCATTGTCCTGAGTTAAAGAAAATGAAGGAAACACACGAAGCAACAATTGCCGAAGAAAAGGACCCCTCAAAGAAAGTCAAACAAGATGAAGCATATTTTTTCTTCTAGTCAAGGTAACATTATTCTTCTGTAACATAGTCCTTATACATACCATGTTTACATAGTTCATGTATATCTATTTCTTAGAAGATAAGATGGTCATTGAAATAACACCTATGGAAGAATAACAAGATAAGGATTGTTATTACAATGACTACAAGTCAAGCAATACACATGAAAAGATGAAGTATGTTGATAATCCTTGGTAACTATTCATGTGGAAGCTATTACATAAGTAACAACTGCAAGATAAGTCGAAATCAGAATCAAACTTGAAGAAACCCAGAAGAAGTCAAAACAGAAAGAAGTCGACAATCAAGAGGAAATTAGAAAAAGACTTGTGACACTTTGCAGAAGGCAACAAAGGATGCAGACGAAAGCATGGACTCTCTTAGATGGAGGGAGTTGATTACAAAATTTCAAAAGAATAGGATACATTCATGAATGAAGCAAGGATTAAGAGGGAGCTAACCCTAGATGATATGATCCATTGAGGATTATGAAGTATCTGTCCATGTTCCAATTGAAAGTAGCAGCCATGATAAGCATCACGTGTTCAATTTGACTATAGAAGAAGTCTTCTTCGAAAAGAAGACTTAAGTATCCTTGGTTTTCCATCTACATCCATGATCTTATGATGAAAGGAAGAAGTTGGAATCCTTAGGGCATGGAATCTATAGAAGACTCCATGGACCCAAAAGCTAAAGAGGAACATGAGGAAGAGCATGAAGATTCCAAGAAAGAAAGAAAATCCAGAACAACCAGTTATTATACCGAGAATCACAAAGACCACCAGCTTAGTTTAAACCCATTAGAAGCAATCAAGCAGAAGAGATGGAAGTTGTGATGAAGAACAATGTATGAAAGACTTATGAATGGAAGCATTGCGAGATTCAAAACTAGAGGTTCTCCCAGAAGGAGGGAGAAGACTATGATGATAGATTGTTCCAGTAACCAGACATACCTCTACATGAGTCATTATATCATCTGCAATGGGTTGGAGCTTACATCAGATGAATGTAAAGACTATTCTTCTCAATAGAGCAATTGAAGAAGAAGCGTATGTAGAGCAACCTCAAGGTTTTGAGGTATACAAGAAATAGACCCTTGTATATAGATGGAAGAAGACCTTGTATGGATTCAAACAACCTACTACGGAGTCTCTCATGCACAACAAAAGCGTGGTGAAAACTTTCTATGACAAAGATAGTGTATCAGAATGGTTACTCAGAAGTCCGGGATGATGGATTGCTAATCCATGACAAACTCTCACGATGACAGAAGAAGTGCTAATTGGATATGTTTCAGTTTGAGCTTTACCACAATGTCATGAGCTAGCAGGAAAGAAAAGAACTGAATTTAACCATGATATATTGTAATGATCAGAGCTATGTGAAAGTCTTCAGAGAAAACCAGTGTTCCATGACAAACCAAAGTACATTGAGATCAAGCATTATATTCTCCGTGATAAAAACTAGAAGAGAGAAGTGGTTCTCCAGTATATCTCCACCGATGAGCAGATATAAGATATTTTGATAAAGCCCCTGTCCAAGATGAAAAGTTTCCGTACTTAAGAAACAAGACGAGGCTCGTGGAAACAACTTCCTTATTGAAAAAGGAAGAGATTACTCCCAGGCTGGGAGGGAGCACTGATATGTCATTGATTTATGGAAAATAATTTTTTAGTTCGAAAATGGTCCAGGGTGAGTAGTTCCTTTCCAGTTCAGAAAGTGGTTTGAGATTTTTGATGGACAAGCATTTTCCAGTTTGGAAAATGGTCCAGATCGGACAATCATTTTTGTAATGAAAATGGTTTGATAGATTGTTGATGTACCATAGACAACGATTGTTGATTGTTGTTGATTGGCAGTCACTCTGAGTAGTGGTCAAGTAGAATGGTTTGCCTTGCTGGGTAGTCATTCTTTCGAAGTTCACAATCGTGAGCAGTTTCGAAGAATGGTCCATTTTGGAGGTTGGTGCAGGACAATCATTTCCATTAGGAAATGGTCAGGACAGTCATTCCCTAGGGAAGACTCATTCTATCCAGGTTGCACTATGGCCCAGTTAGGTGAATGATCCAGGTTCAACAATCAGGGACATGCATTCCCTAGGGCAGACTCATTCTCTCCAGGTTGCACCATGATTAGTGCCAGATGAATGGTTCAGGCTCATAAATCAGGGACAATTATTCTTCTATGCTTGAGAATAATAGTCTAGATAGCCCATCTCTGATGTTTTACATTCTGAGGGCAGATGCTCTTCCAGATTCTCACAGAAAATAATAGGTGTGCTTGTTTAACCATAGACAATATAGCAATATTGCGACCCAACCATAGGTTGAAGCCACCCCCGAGCACCTTAACCTTGATAGAGAATAATTCTGGAAGCAAACCGTAGGACTAATAGCCAATCAAGGTAGCGCATCACTCTCTAGAGTTAGCATACCAAGTAGAAATTCCAAACCATAACCAAGAGAAAGTCAAAGCCTAAGACTGAAAATACTAGTTGCAGTAGTTGCAGCGCCAGCTACTCTCCAGACTTGCGCACTTACTAATTTTCTGCAGTTGTGAGCTGTTGTGTACCAATTGAGCTCTGGCACCCTATATTTATACTGTTCTCTTTAAGCTGTCTGTGCCGATTTCTCTTTCTGGAGGCTAAAGACTCAATATACAATATTCTTTTTAGCCGACTTCTCTTCTAGGGTTATGTCCAAGTATTTAGGGTTTCTTCTTGCTTCCCGGAATATTCTATTCTTGTCAGGGTTACACGTGGAGGTTAATACCTCCCGCAACTACCATACTATCAACACACCTAACCCAGGAGATTCAAACTAGATGGTGTATACTAGTGCGCCTAACACAAGAGATTCAAACCAAATGGTGTATACTAGTGCGCCTAACCCAGGAGATTCAAACCAGGTACCTGACGACATGGAACGAGTCAAATGCCCAACAACATTGGCGACATTAATTTCATTACCTGTTACTTATCATCATCTTGATAATTTCACTGTAGATTGAATTTCAGTGTGCTCTTGTAACTCTTTTGAAGACCGTAATCAACAACTTCAAGGAATGACATAAATTCCTCTTATTTTAGGGACACTTCTGATTGGTACATGTATTGGGATGAGCAAAATAATAAATCCCCGTAACTTCAGACGAAAATATGTCAAAGAAATCTGTTAAGCGAGAATGTTATTAATACTGACCCAAGCCTTTCGATTTCCATATATAAAACCCCACGAAATGGTACAGAAAAATATCATACTTCAAATTATGAAACTATACAAATAGGTTTTTCGGTCAAGAATATTGTAAAGACGATACCTTGGTGTACTTGTTCTAAGTATAGTAAAGACACATTGGCTTCCAGTACTTGGGCTTCTTCGTTTCCTGGAAAGTTTCAGAGTTCGTGAAGGAGAGAGTGCGTTCATTCATATTCGTTTGTCTGTGTGGTTGGGATGAAAAGAGGAGTGCATTTGAATTTGTAGCGTTCACAGAAGACACTCTTCTGGTAGAAGAGAAGACGATGGCATTTGTTGTGGGGATTGAGGTGAACTTCAGTTTGAGCTTGGGGATTGACCACGTCGAAATATTGTTGATCGTCATCGCCATGCTTGCTACTCCTGGTGATAATGATTATCTATTGCTTTGAAAGGATGAGAACTCAACCATGTGGGCCAACAGATTGCTCGTTTAACCATAGACAATATAGCAATATTGTCACCCAACCATAGGCCGAAGCCACCCCCGAGCAACTTAACCTTGACAAAGACTAATTCTGGAAGCAAACCCTAGGCCTAATAGTCAATCAAGGTAGCACATTACTCTCCAGAGTTAGCATACCAAGCAGAAAGTCCAAACCATAAACAAGAGAAAGTCCAAGCCTAAAATAAAAAATACTAGTTGCAGTAGCTGCAGCTGCAACTACTCTCCAGACTTGCGCACTTATTGATTTTCTGCAGTTGCGAGCTGTTGTGTACCAAATGAGCTCTGGCGCCCTATATTTATACTGTTCTCTTTAAGCTGTCTGGGCCGACTTCTCTTTCTGGAGGCTAAAGACTCAATATAAAAAATATTCTCTTTAGCTGACTTCTCTTCTAGGGTTATGTCCAAGTCTTTAGGGTTTCTTCTTATTTCCTGAAATATTCTATTCTTTTCAGGGTTACACGTGGAGGTTAATACCTCCTGCAACCACCATAATATCAACACTCCCTCCTAGCTAGGGAGGTATTGAATAAGTCACTCACTCCACAAAGTACCAGGAGGTTCGCTAGGTTAGGGCGTACTAGGCTATCCAGAAATTAGGTCAATCTCTTCACTTAAGGTGCCTCAACAAGAGGGTTAGGGTTTTGTTGCTGCAACAAAATCTTTGACTGCAACTGCAACTGCAACTGAGCAAATCCTCCCAATCTATCTTCCAATGGTTAGACTGTTCGAAGATAGTGGTGGGCCCATAAACTGTTAGAAAATAATAGGTGTGCTCGTTTAACCATAGACAATATAGCAATATCGTTTAACCGTAGGCCGAAGCCACCCCCGAGTGCCTTAACCTTGACAGAGAATAATTTTGGAAGCAAACCCTAGGCCTAATAGCCAATCAAGGTAGCACATTACTCTTCATGCAAATCTTTACTACTATTTAGGGAAGAGCCACCATTTCAAGTCTTTACCTTTGGACATGGTTTTACTGAGTAAATCAAGGTAAGAAATTTCATTCTTACCATGTCTTAATAAGACAAATTAATTACAAAACATATATTCCTGATTTCATTTTATTTACATATTCCCAATGTTAAATTGTCTTATCCTCTCTACTAATTTTCCTAAGCTTATGAGGCCAAAGTCATGGTCAAACTTTCATTCCAGGACTCCCCCTTGTCAAGCTCATCATGCTCATTATGTTGGTTGGAAGCTAAGTTTTTTTTCTCATGATTCCACAAAATATTTAGCATTCAACTAAACCTTCCAAGAAGGTCCTAAGGCTTGATCTTTAACTAGGGACATGTCACTTCCAAGAATTGATTTATAACTTTAGTATTAAAGAGAACATCATTCATTTAATAGAGATTATACTTTCTTAACTTCAAATGTTCTTTGAATACTTTGACAACTTAGTCTTCACTACTAACCCATGAATTATATTCGCACATATGGGATGCCAATGCCCAACCAACACTCTATTCTTACTCAAAGTTACACATAATTTCTTACAACAATCTATAAAAGTAGAAACAATCAGAGGCAAACAACATAATATATCTTTACCCAACTCTCTTCATATTTTACATTTAGCTAGACATATGAAGCAACAAATTTCATTATTTGAACATAATCTCAATTCTTCATAAAACTAAAACATAAATTCTATAGCATTAAGAAACTTATCTTGGCATATGTAAATTATAGAAACACTTATCTGAGAGTTAAAGGTAAATTGGCAATTGCTGATGGGTGAACCTCTTTCCACCCAACCGTAGGCATATCTGTATTTTGTCTATTCTTGCAGCTAACCACCCCCTAGCTAGAAGATGATGCCGTGAGGGAAATTCTCACTCGTTAACATAAATAAAAAGATGAAGACCACTCTCCTTCACCAACATAATTTAGCAAAATATCTCCTATTCCACCAAGCAAGGGGGGCCTTTTCTTGACTCAGGGAGTCACAACTAAATACCCAAAATTAGCAGCTCCTTTTATTAGCTTGGGTTAGAGAATGTATTTGCTATTTTCTCACCCAGAACACATATAAATTGACTTTCCTCTGTTTTTGCTAAGAACCAAAGAGTTTCACACACTCTTCTCCACTCAGATTTGTTCCCCTGACCCAACCATGTGTGTCCTCTCTCTTCTACCAACGATTTTCCTCATTTTCTTGTCTTCTGCAACAAGATTTTGTGGGTCAAATCCCCCAAATTCGCGGGTCAAATCATAAACTTCTAGATGGGTACTCTACCCATTCTCTTATTGATTTTTGAGGAGGACCACCCAACGACCAACTTGAATGGTTTTGGGTTTGAATATTTTAATTTAGCAGGGTATTGTCTGGCATATGTCATCTCAACCATTAAGGGTTCCCCCTCATGGCATCATTTTCTGTGTAAGTGCTCCACACATCAACAATTTCTTTTAATTATCATCAAAATGCATTTTATCGTTTTAATTGTTCATTTAGGTCCCAAAACATTAAACATACTAGCCATGACCTATGGCGACATTTAGACATATATTTTCGTGTTGGGGAAAACATGGTGTTACAATGACATCCAACTGGTGGACTATGACGATGACTTATTATATGATGATCAAATCTTTGTACAGAGACTTGGGGGTTCTTTGCACCTATCCATAAAGTTCGAGATAGGATGGAGGATCTCGAAAGTGGTTCTAATGAGGTGGCGAGTAGCTCGAGGAAAATGGAAGCTACTCGAGTCGAAGGTGACCATTTGGGTTTGAGATTTTCGATTGGGGAACTAAGTTGTAGAGCAGAGGAGGAGGTTAGGTTTGCGAAGTGTCTGGATGGGTTTATCAATGTCATAGACCTTGTAACTGTTACGATAAGTGGGGTTTCATCGAAGGTCATTTAGATCTTAGTTTATTACAAGGGGCTTTACCTTTGATCATGGCTTGAAGCCTCTGAGGAGAAAGCGAAGCGTTGTCAAAATCTGAGGGGGAGCTTCTTTGGTTGTAGGAGAGGACATAAGGGTGGATCAAATCTTGGATTTGGCAGGGAAAATGTTGGTAGGAAAGTTTCTGGGTCGACGGGTGGGATGGATCAGATCCAGAGGTGGGTGAATGAAGCGTGGTTCTAGTGATGGGTTATGTATGACTTTTCATTTTTTGTCGAGAGGATGGTTGGGTTGCATATTTCGTTCGGTGGAGGATGCGAATGCAGTTATGAAAGGTATGTGGTTTTTGGACAATTCTATGTTATCCTTGAAGCCATGGTCACCTCTATTTGATCCTAAAGACTATTTTTCTGGGAGCACTCCAGTATGTGTTAAGTTACCCAATTTGTCAATGGAAATTGGGTCTGAGCCAACAATAAGGGCCATAGGGAATGTTTTGGGAAAGACTGTCCTAGTTGATGATAGTTTTTTTACTAGTGATACTCGCACGATGGTTAGGGTTCTTGTGGAAATAAATGTCAACAAATGTCTCTTTGAATCCATGGATTTAGTCTTGAATGGGAAGAGACATACTCAAATGTTGGATTATCTGAAGATACCTTTTTAGTGTGCTCGGTGCCATGAGTAGGGTCATGTCTTCAACGATTGTGATAAATCATTAGTTAGAAAGGTGTGGAGGAAGGGTAGGATTGCTAGTGAGTTGGGAGGAACAATAAACCTTGCTTCAACTCCCACTTTGTCACTAGGGAAGCAAATTATTGATGACAACTCACAATTTGTGAATGTAGGTCAAGCGGAGGATTCTCCTCCCAGGAGTCTTTTGATAGGGGATCTCTCCATTCCCTTCATTGAAGAATCGAGGAGTTTTTCAAACGTGGTAACAAGTAAGGAAGATTTCATGTCTGTAGCTTATGATTATACCCCACCGACTTCTAATAAGAGGACTCGTGGTTGCGAGATGGAGCCAAATACTTTCTCGAGTAAGTTCAATAATACTGACTCTTTTTTTCCCTTTTCTTATTTTGGGGATGACAAAGATGTTTTTGGATTGGAGACTAGCTATCAGTTAGATAATATTAAAAATAATAAAGATCCTTCAAGTACTTCGGTTCCTCCGGAGCCACATTAGACCTTATCCTTCCTTGGGGACTCTGTAGACCTTTCGAAGAATTAAGTTCCTTCTTTTGGAGCTTCTCAAGACTTGAAGGGGAAGATTGTTATAGATTCCTCTTCCTCCTTTTCTAGAGGAGGAAATCGTTGTCATTTTAGCCCTCCAATGGGGACTGGAGGCCTTGATTTTTCCTATAGTTCAGAGGGTTGGGACAAGATTCTTTGTTGGAGTTGGGGTCTTCTCACGTGGGGAGAAAATATGCCTTGAAAAGAGCTTAGGAGAAGAACATTAGGGAGATTAACCAAGGTCGACAAAAAATCATTATCGGGGTCCTTAGAGAAAACCATGCCCTATGCCTGATTCCTCCATGAAGTTACTCTCTCTTAATATCCAAGGGTTGGGGGGCCAAGCCAAGAAGTTGGCCTTGAAGCGATTGATGGAGCTTCATCGACTGGATGTATTCTTTTTACAAGAGACTATGGGGAAAGTGGTTTCACTAATAAGTGAACTGAGGAAGTCTTAAGAAATTGGGAATTCCTAGCAGTAGCCAAGAAGTTGGCCTTGAAGCGGTTGATGGAGCTTCACCGACTAGATGTATTATTTTTACAAGAGACTATGGGGAAAGGGGTTTCACTAATAAGTGAACCAATGAAGTCTTTAAGAAATTGGGAATTCCTAGTAGTAGATGCAGATGGCCAGTCTGGGGGTATTATTACAGGATGGAACCATAATATTACTCTGACCAATTCTTTTACTATCTCATGCTTGTGTACGAAGATCTTCAACAAAATCCTAGGTCAAGTCTTTACTTTTCTCAATGTATATGGGCCTTATGAGGAGAAATAAAGGTTTTAGGAGAGGCACTTCAACGGTCAATGCTTGAAGTTTGATAATTTAATTTTGGGGGGTGAACTGAATTTTACTTTGAGCTGAAGAGAGGTTTGGGAAGACAGTGCAAGGGTGGACTTCCTTGCTGATTTTTTTGCAAACAAGTTGGAAGCATGTGGGCTGGTAAATAACAACCTACATGGAGTGATAATAGGTTTGGAAGGGAAAATGTTCTCAAGCGTTTGGATATATTCGTGGTTCATAATTTAATTTTGCATAAGGTGGTGATGTACAAGTCTTGGTTTGATCTGAGTCGATGTTCAGATCAATTTCCAAGAGTACTTGAACTTGACCTCGATGATCCGTGTACAAGAACTCCATTTAAGTGTAATCTGGTGTGGTCAAAAGAGGAAGACTTGATGAATTTAGTAAAAGAGAATTGGGTTCCTTTTGACCCCTCCTCATAACTCTCTGTAGGCCAACAGTTCACTCGGGCTCTTAAAAATATTAAATAGAGGGTGGCCACTTGGGCAGGTGAGAGATATCATAATATAGATCGTTTGTTCGAGGAGGTGGAAAAGAAACTTGTGAGGTTGGTCCATGTAGCAGGTTAATTGTTATTTACTGAAGATTGAATGAATAAATATATTGATTGATGAATTGACTTATAAAATGAATCATAGATGATTACAATACCCTCGTGACGGTTTACTATATAGCATTGACTGATCACAAGGTGAGGAGGTACGTGCCTCTTGATTTAATTAAATGATTATTTATTATTATTATTATTATTATTATGTTTGTAACATTGCCACCCCCTTAAGATTTTTCTTTGTCCTCAAAGCAAGGGTAGTGATGGGTATTGTCGGAGGAAATGTTCAGACTCCCACGATGAATCTTACTCTGGACGATTTTTCCATTCGATGATATATTCTTTAATGGTTCTGGAACGTAACACCTTTTTCTTAGTGGCAAGAATGCCTTCTGGTTCTAAAATAATTCTTCCTTCGTCATCTAATTCAGGGATTTTTGTTTGAACTGGTTGACCTTGCCCAAGCACTTTCTTGAGACATGAGATGTGGAAGACATTGTGAATGCGACAATTGTTTGGATATTCCAATCCATAAACGACAATTGTCTGGATATTCCAATCCATAAGCGACTTTGCTAATCTTTTTGTTAATTTGAAAAGGTCCATAGAATTTTGGAGCCAATTTGTTTTTCCCTTATTGCTTAAGGGATACTTGTTTGTAGGGTTGAAGTCGTACAAACACCCAATCTCCTTCTTCAAATTCTCTTTCTGACCTATGTTGGTCTGCTAGTTGTTTCATTTAATTACGAGTTGTTGTTAGGTTTTCTTTTAATATTTGGACGATTTTTTGTTCTTCCTCTAGCTTATTCCTTACTGCTTGGACCTTAGTATTAATTAGTGCAAACTCTTTCCGTTTAGGTGGTTCATAACCATATAAGGCTTGGAAAGGAGTCATTTTAGTGGAAGTGTGATATGTAGAGTTATACCACCATTCAACTGAATGTAACCATTGAGACCATTTATTGTGCTTATCTGTCACAAAGCACCGTAGGTAAGTTTCTAAGCATTTATTTACAATTTATGTTTGACTATCTGTTTGTGGATGGTAGGCAGAGCTCATATTAAGGGATATTCTTGTTTGTTTGCAAAAATATCTCCAAAAATTTCCTTTAAATTTTACATCCCTATCACTGACAATAACCTTCAGAACTCCATGCAATTTATAAATGTTTTTACAAAAAACATGTGCGATTTTCTTTGTTGAGTTAGTTTTCCTTACTGCCATGAAATGTGCATATTTGGTTAATCTATCAACCACAACAAAAAATTTATCCTTCCTGTCAGACATGGGTGGCCCTTCAATGAAATCCATTGAGATCTCTTCCCATTTTTGGTCAGGAATATGTAGGGATTGAAGTAATCTTGGAGTCGTGACATTTTCATTTTTGTTCCTTTGACATATTTCACATTCGACAATGAATTTTTGAATATCCTTATTCATTCCTTTCCAATAGAATGATTGTCGTGCATTATAGTAGGTTTTGAAAAAACCCACATGACTTGATGCTGGGGAGCTGTGTGACTCCTTTAAGACTTTCATTTTGAATTTGAAGATGGAATTAGATAGATTCTCTCCTTATACCATAAAATGTCATTTTTCCATTCAAATTTGAGATTTTGGTCAGGATTGTTGATTATTGAGTTGGATTCAGGATCTTTGGCATATTCGACTCGGATCTCATCTAACTAATCAAGAATCACTACCATTGTTGCATATGCTCTTACTTCCTCATATTTTCATGATAGTGCATCAACAACTACATTGTCTTTCCCTTTTTTGTGTATTATTTCCATATCAAAGGTGGAATGTTTCTCCATCCACTTTTTTTGTTCTATGGACAAAGTTTTTTATCTTAGTAAGTATTGAAGACTATTGTGATTAGTACGGATCGAAGATTTGTTTCCTAAGAGATATTGTCGCCACTTAGCTAATGCATGCATAATGGCTAACATTTCCTTATTATAGGTAGATTTTAACTCTTCCCTTCTGTTGAGATTTCGACTTTCAAATGCTATTGGGTGGCCATCTTGCATTAACACTGCTCCTATTCCAATTCCTGATGCATCACATTCTACTACAAAGGGTTTTGTAAAATCTAGTGTTGCTAACACAGGTCTAGACGACATAACCCTTTTTAATGTTTCAAAACATTTTTCTGCATTGTTATCCCATTTGAAGGAATTTTTCTTTCATAAGTTTGCCAATGGTGTTGTCAAATGAGTGTAGTTCTTGATAAATCTTCGATAATAACCTGTTAATCCAAGGAATCCCCTTAGTTTTGATATGTTCTCTAGTTTGGGCCATTCTTTGATTGCCTTGATTTTATTGGGGTCCACCTTGACTCCTTCTCGGGATATGACATGACCAATGTATTATATTTCTTCTTTACCAAACGAAAATTTTGATAGTTTTGCATAGAACTATTTTTTCTCTAAGAGAGAGAACCTGCTCTAAATGCTTCATATGTTCCTTCCAAGTTTTATTGTAAATAAGAATATCATAAAAGAAGACCAATACGAACTTCCTTAAGTAGGGGCGAAAGAGTTGATTCATAGTTGCTTGGAAGGTAGCTGGAGCATTGGTTAACCCAAATGACATGACTTTAAACTCATAGTGACCTTCGTGTGTCTGAAAAACAGTTTTTGGTACATCCTTTAATCTTACTCAAATCTGGTAGTACCCTAATCTTAGATCCAATTTTGAGAAGTATTTAGCTCCATGGAGTTCGTCTAGCAACTCATCTATGAAGGGTATAGGAAATTTGTTTTTTATAGTTATTTTATTTAACCCTCRATAGTCTATACATAGTCTAAAAGATCCATCMTTTTTTCTAACCAAGATTATGGGGTTGCATCTAGGCTCTTGCTTGTTGTAATAACCCCACATTTTAGTAGGTCTTGGATTAGCCTTTCTATCTATGTCTTATAGTGGTGAGGGTATCGATAAGGTTTGATATTAACTGGAGCTAAATCTTGCTTAACCTCGATTATATGCTCTATCTTTCTTTCTGGCGGCAACTTCATAGGTAGGTCTTGGAATACCTTATCATATTTTTTGATTAATGTTTGAATCTTCGGGTGTTGAGATTGGACTATTTCTACTGTTAATAACTCCATTTGATGACAATGTGCCATGTAAGTTGGTGCTCCTTTTCGAATGATTTTTTCCATTTGTCGTGAGGATATAATTTGGGTGGGGGGTGGCTGGAATCCATATAATTTGTATCATCTTCCTTCCCATTTGAATTTTATAAACTATTTTTGGTGATTTGCAGAATAAGTCCCTGACGTTTGTAACCATTGAATTCACAAGACAACGTCTACTCCTCCCAAGGGTACTCTGTAGAACCATGTTTCCAATTCGTAATCTTCTATTTGAAGCTTGACCTTGTGACATTTTCGTACTCCATCAATTTTTTTTCCATCTGCAACCATTACTCTTATATATGCGGCTAGATATATGAATAGGTTTAATTTCCTTGCAACATTTATGTCTATAAAATTGTGGGTGCTCCCTGTATCTACAATAATGGTGACATTCTCCTTTTTTATGTGCCCTCTTAGTTTTAATGTTTGTGGTTGAGCTATCCCTGTAATAGCTACTAAGGATACGTTGGGCATGGCCTCTTTTGGTTCTGTATTGGGGGAATCACCTTCCTCTTCACTTTCGTTATCTGAATCACTGTCAGATGTGTTTGACTCTTTCTCTGCTTCACAAGTAGATAGTTTTTTACTGTTTCATTTGTGCCCAGATGACCATTTGTCTCCACAATATCGACATTTTCTTTCCCATTTTTTATTTGAATCCCGATGACCGGCTTCACCTTCCCTCAAATGAGGTGGTACATATTTGTTAGACCTTCCTACAGAGTATTTCTTTGTTCTATCATCTGAATATTTATTTAACTTGTTTGGGTCTGTGAATGATGGTTTGTTGAACTTATTTTTTTGTTCTATTAGCCTTGTTGTGTGTCTAGCATCTTCGATAGTTTTGGGATTTCATAGTTTAATTTCACTACGGATGTAATCTTTTAAGCCACATATGTACATTTTGATGAGTTGCTCATCCGTGAATCCGCATTGCCTTGTTGCTAGGACCTCCCATTCATGCGTATAATTGTTTACGTTTCCCTTCTGTTGAGATGCACTAACTTGTTATGCAGGTCATCATCCTCTTCGTCATGAAATATTTTAAGTAGGGTTGTTGTGAAGTTCTTCCAATGGAAGGAACCAACATCGCATTTCCTGGACCACCAAAGGTACCAATCATAAGCTTCTCCTTCTAGACTGTTGGAGGTTGTCATCACCTTCTCTCGTTCACCTAGCGGGGGGTTTGATTAAAAAATTCCTTCCATTTTGTTTATCCAAACAACAACTCCTCTATGGTCCTTGTTGTCATACTTTGGTAACTCCTTTTTAAATTTATGGTAATCTTTGTCTTGGAATCTGGGGGTGTGCATATTTCTTGAAAATTTTTCCTTTGGAATTTCATGGTTTCCTTGATTTTCTGAATTTATTTCTGGTATTTCTGGACTTAGTGGCGGTCTTTGATAAGCTAAGGGTTCTGCGAATAAGGCCTTGACACGTATCGTTAATTGTTCAATTTTTTCACTATGTTAATCAAGTCTTCTTTTTGTTTCATTTTTATCGTTTTTGGAGAGCACCAATAATCTTTCGCCTTGTTGTATTAACCTATCAATTTTGTCGCCAGTCTCTAGTAATTTGTTGATTTTTTCATTCATGTCTTTTCTGCGTTTTTTCCACATTGTTGAGTCGGTACCTTACGTCGTTGACATCGTCTCTACATTTATTTACGTCTGCTTTTAACTTCTCATTGTTAACCATTTTAAAGTTCTTCCAAATAGACCTCCTT
>JASDQU010172848.1:33870-45868 GCA_032191745.1 Picea mariana
AAGAGCAGACCTTAGTATGCTTTCTCCTTCTATGCTTTCTTGTTCTTCCTTCTCCTTTTTCCTTTAAGCAATCAAAATTAGTTGAAGTAGTTCAAATACCTCTTTTAGTTAAGTTAAATAAAACTCAACTAACTTTTAGTTTAGGGTAAGAATTAATATAATAATAATAAGGGTCTTTAATAAATAATAACTAGTAGGTGGGACCCCTTGCGACTCCCTTTAGTTTCTTAACAAAATTAAACACAACTAGTTAATCACTCAAACACATCTATCCTTGTGGCTCCCATCATCATTCTCATAATTTGAAAATTAATATCAATGATATCTTAAACCATATACAAAAAATATAATATCCAAAATATCCAAAAATAGTATGTTGTCCAAAAATTTCAGCAGCCAATTGTTCTCAACAATAAATAATAAAATATATTGAAAAACCATATTTGCCACTTTGGGAGGCAATTTTCGTTTTGTTGTTGTTGTCTTCCTTTGACTTTTCTGAATTAGCCTTAGGTTGTGTGGAGCCTTTAGGCTTGAACTCACTGATAACATGAGAGCAGTCATCTCTCAAGTGCATGCCTGATGAAACGGATTTGGTTGAATCACTTGAGGGAGAGGAGGGGGCAACAACAACTTTTCCTTTATCATGCATGTGGTGGGCTTCGGTTTTGAGTCTCTTGCTTGTGTGAGAATATTGTACAGGTGAGTGTGCAAGGGAAATTTGGAAATTTGAGTTAACCGGTGGAGGAGGAGCATGTACAGACAAATTGGGCCAGCCACGATGTTGGGAGACTATTGGGTGAACAATCTCTTTCCATTCATCATTTTCAGGGACTTTAGGTTGTAATGAGACATGAGGGGGGATAGGGATACCAGGGACATGTTGGGGTTGGAAGGGAGGAATTTATGGCCTAGGTTGGACTACCCACTGTCCAATCCAATTGAAAAATCCATCTTGCAAGAGTTGGTTTAACTCATGTGGATCTGCATCAAAATGTATCGAAAATATAGACCTTCTAGGGCCTCTGTTCCAATTCCCTCTGCGCCTGTTATTTCGGCCATGGCTTCCTCTACTGAAGAATCTCATCATGTATGTAACGTTTATTAGAAACTAGATTCTTAAACAAACCATACATGACATATCTTTAAATATGAAACAAAGTTTGGCTTAGCAACACATCAGACCCATGCAATCCAATCCATAAAAATCATTTAATACTTGTCAATGAGCAGGAGGTGAATAAGGGTTCTGGGATATCTGAGGGGGTTGTATTGAGTAGAAAAGTGATAAAATGAAAGGGAGTAGAACATGATTACTGCTCAACAAATAATTTAAACAATCAACTGTGTTATAATAACAAAATCATATCAAGTGTGACCCATCTCTGTGTCATCTTTTAATTGTTGTAATACATAGTTTCCATTTAATTTTAATTTAATTTCAAGAACAGGGCGTGGAAAGTGAATCTCAGAATGTGAGGGGATTCGTAATGTGCGAAAAAGTGAGAGAATGACAAGGAAATTAATGGATATTATTCATAAAACAAATTAAGTAATCAATAATCATAACTTTGTATTAAAATCAATCCAAAAATCATAAACATTCATTGTTTCTCAATTTTATACCAAACTGTTCATTGTACCAATAATTAACTTTCCCATAATTTCTCAATTCATACAGTCTGTGCAATCATAACTTATAAACAAAACAACCTTTCCATTCAACAGTCATGTTTAACAAAGCGTTGATCCTTTCTTTCTTTTCTATCCTTTTAAAAAAAAAAAATGATCAAAAAAATGCACAACAATATGCTCGACATCCATCCCTTATAGTCCATAGTGCATCATGATAACAATCAACATTCATTGTTTAACAATTGGGCACAATTTAAATATACAAAGGTATCCTTTTTAAAATGAACAAACTTCCAAAATATGCCCGATTACACACAGTCTTCATCATATCAATCGACAAGATCTTGCAATGGAACAACAGACAACCAAAACACAAAATCCAAGCCTTATCATTGTGGATATAACTTCATTTTAAAACTATTGGTAACCCGTATGGTGATCCAATATAATATATGAAGCGAACATAACCAATTACACACATGCATCATTTTAAAACTGGCCATAACCCTGATCGGTCCTAGAAAAAACACACAGGTGTTTCCAATTGCAATCAAGACCACGCTGGTAAAAACACAGTGACTGGAACCATAATGAAATAAGACAACTCTTGAATGTATGCAAGCACCTGTTTCCAATTGTAATTGTTCAATCAATTTTATCATAGAAGGACGAGACAAAGACTCGACGAAAAACCTCCATAACCATTTCACTGATAAACCAATATTTGACAACCCAGAAGGTAAATTAAATTGGGCTCTGTCACAATCAAATGCAAGGAGACAACAAGGGCATGCTCATATTTTAACCATAACACAGAGAGCTGGAGATCTTCTGAGACTTATCAACCACAAGCAAAATACCTTTCGAAAAAGATATTGCGGTGAGCCACAAAATCTTTTTATTACTCCAAGTCTTGGACGAGACCAATGATTAACACCCGAGGAGAGCAAAGGCAAGAGGATAATAACCCAGTGCACATGATGTGTTTAACACTTGCAGAGGAGAGACAAAGTTTAATCGAACAATGGAAGTTATTAAAAGAAACACGGAGATATAACCTCTCCACCCATTACTTAAGAGTCAAACAACTTGACAGAACAACAGTGAGGACACAAACATCCTTTTGACATAACGTCGAGATATAACTTGTATCAACCCACAACCATACAGACATATATTAATGTTAGGGCCACCCAAGACTGGATCTTGGGATACTTCGGTGAAAGGACAATAATAATGGGCCAACGACCATGACTCGGGGTTCGAAGAAATAACACAACAATTGTTGGCAATCCCTTTGCGACTTGGTAAGGGTTACAATCATGACTGTGAGGGAACGAAACAACCGACGGTAATACACAGAACGAAACCCTCCATCATCAACACAGAGCCAAATGTACCACCATTCACTTATTATTCTACAGAGACCTGTCATGATATTAAACTGACTGAGCAACCAGTCAATGCACAACTTAAAAAACCAATTCTTTTGCTTGCAATCCGAAACATTTTATAGTCATCACAGAGAGATATAACACACATCTACACAGTCGAAATTCTCAGGAACACACAGAATCCAAGCATCACTGAGCCATCATTTGTTCATACAATAAAGAATACCTCATGGATGGAGAGAAAATAATCATACCTGTAGAAAAATGCTTAAATGGCGAGTTGGTTGAGCCTTCTTCCTTCCAAGATCCTGAAATGTGGAGGTTCACAACCAATAGATCGAAAAATGCATCAAAGGAACAATGCTAGGGTGACGACCGATAGGGGGAGTATGGAGTGACGTGCAGTAAATGCACGTCGCTTCCATCACCTGGACTATTCAATTTGAAGTACGAGACAACCCAACAAGCATTACATTCACCAATCAATTAAACCATGTATTCAATGCCAAACCATTTGAAATCTGCGACGATATCCATTGCATAGTGCACCACCCGATAGCATTTACACGTTAACCCTTGCCATAATTCATATTGAAATGCTATATGTGCCCCATTCGATTCTAATAAAATTCACATAGCCCACTAACCAACAATAGCATAATAGTTAGGACTAACACTAATATGTTTTAACTTTTCCATTTGCATATAATCCTTTATCATATCTCAACATATAACTCCTTTCCCTTTAGGATTTTGTCATAAGTTTTTTTTTCTTTGTTTTGATTATGATATCACTAAAATATCTCTTGCATATATGTTGCTACGTAATCGATCACAATGATTAGTGACATGGTTAAATCATAGCAACTGTAAATAACATGCTCCTCATAACCATAAAAAATGTTAAGGATCGCAAAACACATTCCACAAAAATGCTTCATCCACCTGTTACAATGTCAAAATGAAGCCAAGACAACATTCTCAACCATGTAGGATTGTGTATGCAACATCAAAACAACAACAAAACGTGTATAATATGTCTATCATTGTGCCTCTAGAATACAAGGGGTCCCACCTACTAGTATTATATTATTAGCATAGTTAAATAATAGGGATTTAGCAATACTTTGCGAGCAGAATTCATCGTTGCGATTTTAATCGTCAACACATGTGCTTCCTTTAGTTGTTGCCTAATCTGAATCACATGTTCCTCCATCTCTTGAATCAATTTTGGCCCCACTGTCACTCGATCTTCTAACCTTTCCCAACTCAACGGTGTCCTGCATGGCCTTCTATATAGAGCTTCATAGGGTGCCATTCTAATGGAGCTATGAAAGTTGTAATTGTAGGTGAACTCTACCAAAGGTAGGTACTTCTCCCAATGGGTTAGATTATCCATAACATACATCCTAATCATGTCTTCCATAACCTGATTTACTCTCTCATTTTTCCCATCTGTTTCGGAATGATATGTTGTGCTTAAGTTCAAATGAGTTCCCAACGTTGACTGCAAACTTATCTAAAACCTATATGTGAATTGAGAGTCCCTATCTGAAATGATCTTCTTGGGTAACCTGTGAAAACGGATGACCTCACTTATAAACATGTGTGCCACATCAATGACATCATAAGTGTCTCTAGCCAGAATAAAATGAGCACTCTTGTTCAACTTATCAACTATCACAAGAATGGCATTGTGTCTATGCGTTGTGAGCGGCAATACCACAACAAAATCCATAGAAATGACTTCACACTTGAACATAGGAACATCATGTGGTTGTAGGAGACCTGTTGAGTGGTGGTGGTCAGCGTTCACTTGTTGACACTCTAGGAATTTGGAGACAAAATGGACTACATCACGCTTCATGCCTACCCAGAAGAAAAGCTTCTTCATGTCTGCGTACATTTTCTTCACACTTGGATGTGCACAATAAATTTCTCTATGGGATTTCTTGAATATGATGTTTCGAATATCCCCACCTTTGGGGATGTACATCCTTCCCTGATATCTTAATAATCCATCTTGTTCTAGGATATATCCTTCATACTTTTGATCTACTCGCCTCCCACTCTCGAGGGTTGAAGTAACCTTTAAATACCAACTATCTCCAAGAAGTTTCCCCAACACACGCTCCATTAGATTAACGTTTAAGGGTACCAAAGAGAAGACATGTGGTCTCCTGCTAAAGGCATCCGCGACCACATTCTCCTTTCCCTTGATGTACGAAATTCCAAAATCATACTCACTCATAAACTCAATCTATCGCCTCTGTCTGGCATTGAGATCCCTTTGAATGAATAGATGCTTTAAGATTTCATGGTCTATTTTGAGCTCAAATCTTTGCCCCACTAGATAATGCCTCCAAAGCTTCAGAACTACCATTACAACTGCCAACTCTAAATCATGAGTAGCGTAAAGTTTCTCATATTGCTTCAAATTTCTTGATGCATACACTATCACTCCCCCATCCTACATTAGCATGGTACCCAATCCTTGCTTCAAGGCAACCATGCAAATTGTGAAATATTTTTCCATAACTGACACTTGTAGAATTGGTGCACTAGTTAGTAACCTCTTAAGCTCGATGAATGCAATATCGCATTCTTCTATCCATTCATACCTGACCCCCTTGCGTTGCAAGGTGGTGATGAGTTTCGCTATTTTAGAGAACCCTTCCACAAACCTCCGATGATAACCCGCTAGCCCCGTGAAGCTTCTTACCTCGTGAAAATTTTTCGGCACTGGCCATTCCATAATGGCATTTATCTTTTTTGGGTCCACAGAGATTCCTTCACCGGAAATGATATGACCTAAATAGTGAATTTCTTTCTAGAAGAAAGAACACTTTGACAACTTGCCATACAATTTGTTCTCTCTAAGGCACAACAACACCACTCACAAGTGTTCCTCATGTTCTCTTTCATTCTTGGAATAGATGATGATATCATCTAGAAAGACCTGTACAAAGCGGTCTAAGTACTTTTAGAATACACCATTCATGAGGCTCATGAATATTTCTAGCATATTGGTCAAGCCAAAAGGTACTACAACGAACTCGTAATTCCCAAACCAATTTCAAAAGGCAGTTTTAGGAATATCACCTTCCTTAATCCTTAGCTGGTGATACCCTTATCGTAGATCAATTTTTTAGAAAAATATTGCTCCTTTCATATGATCAAATAGGTCATCTATATGTGGCATTGGGTACCTATTTTTCATTGTAGCATGGTTCAATTCCATGTAATATATACACGGTCGTAAGGAACCATCCTTCTTCTTGACAAAAATTATTGGTGCACCCCAAGGTGAGACACTAGGCCTTATTAGTCCTAAGTCAAGTAGTTCCTTCAATTGAATCTATAGAGTCTTAGAAATTGGCTTTGAACCAGGTTTTAGCTCGATGGTAAAATCAAGCTCCCTCTCAGGAGGTAACCCTGGAAACTTTTTCAAAAAAACATCCTTAAACTTTGACAATACTGGATACTAATCCAAGGAGGGTACTTTCCCTTCATTCATTGCTTCCACTATATAAAATTGACAACCTTGCCTCATGAAATGTTTAACTTTCATGGTCGAGATAAATCATAGAAACACTTTCCTCCGTACACCATGGATCTCTACTGACCTTCCTTCAATGTCAACACAAAACACCCTTTTCGTGAAACAATCTACCATAGCTCGATGGGATTCTAACCAATCCATTCCAATGATTAGGTCATGCATCCATAGAGTAGTGACGTACACCTTCAACCTAGTAGTACACACTCCAAGGTCTACTAGACAATTATCGACGCTAGGTCCTACCGCTTGTTTTCCCCCAAAGCCATCTCGACTTGTTTAAAGTCATTGTGTTCGTAGACTGCCAAACCACACTTTTCTAATGCACAAGGTGAAATTAAACTATATGTAGCACCAGAATCAAACAAAATTTTGACATTGACATGATTTAGCATACCTAACAACTCCACCACCGTGTATTGATGTTATGTCTGGCGATTATTGATCGCTGCATAAATCTGGTGGCTACTACTTGCTCTTCCCATCAGAACCTTTCCTTCTCTATGCACAAAGTCTGCTTGTAACTCTAGACAATCATGCTGGTAATGAGGTCCTCCACACCCCCAACAAGTAACCTAGGGTGGAACCTGGGTGCTTCCCTGTGAAGGACTCTAAATTGATTTCATTCCCCTGGATCCCTTGCCCCTATTTGTTGCTCCCTGAGAAAGTCATGGACCTGCCTGTGTTGTTGGCAATGAGTGGGATGTTACACTCGCTGCCATTGAAACACGTGATGTAACTACTCTAGGAGCGACTCTATTTCCATAAGGAGGTGGCCTAGAGCTTCCTCCCCTAAAGAAGGTCGTAGGGGCCTTCCCCATGAATCCAAGATGTTGTGGAATGGTTAACCTCATACCTTCGTTTAAGCTCATATGCTCCTCCATGTAACGAGCATTTTCAACTGCTTTGGCTACTGATGATGGTTTCCACATTCATACCATGGCCCTTATCTTAGGGTTTAACCCATACACAAAATTGTCTTCCTGTTGTTGATCAATATCCATGTACGAGACATATTTTACTAACTCCATGAACCTAATCTCATACTCTTCCAAGGTTTTGTTTCCCTGAACTAGAGCATGAAATGTTCCTGCCTGTTGTTCCTTGTAGTATGTAGGAAAATATTTCCTCTGAAACCTTGCTTCAAAAAGATCCCATGAGACGGTGTGTGGGATAAGGTGCAATTGCCTCTCCAGGTTAACCCACCAGTTCAAGGCATTGTCCCTCAACTGAAAGATTTTTATTTTCTCCTTTGATGTGGAAGCATAATCTCTTAAGGTGAAACATCGTGTCATTCCTTCCAACCATGCCTCCACATGTTCACTTGCACGACCCTCAGCAAAATCTGGAAGTTTTATCTTTTGTAGTTCTCTGGTGATGTCCCCTGGTGGAGGCCCTCCCTCTGAATCCCTCGTCGCTTCAGGGTTACCCACTCCAGATGGTTTGGGTTCCACTTCGACATCAGTTGACTAGTGTCCCTTTAATGTCTCATTAATAGCCTCTAAAGAGCACAAAATGAGATTTAATTCAGGCGATGGTGGTGGAAATGCAGGCGTTGGTGGTCCTTGCGACGATGCCCCTCGGCCTCGATTTACCTGAGTCCTAACCATCTTGAATAACTGAATCTGCAACACACCAAATGCTTATCAGGGAAGAGTTTAAGGCATTCCACATTTGCTCAACTTATACTTGTAAACATAGGGTTAGGCCTAAGTGTTTTTGTTTTTTTTTACTTGTCTGTAAACAAACATTACTCTCTTTAGGGTAAGTGGCTAAAGGTTGGGGTCAAAATCCTCTAAGATTGGTAACTTGTTTGAGTAAGTTACTAACTCCCTTGCCTTTCTAGCTATGCTAGCACTGCGAGGTACCTGCCAATTATTGTTACTTACCTCCTTAAGTCCTTAGAAACTTGGAAACTAAGTACAGTGTTTTAAACACAATGTAAATTAATTAATAAACCCCCAAACAACCCCATTTGATTGACGCATTGTGAACATAATTCTCTATCATGGGATCTTCCCTTAGTGTTCGATGCTTGGGATTGACACTTGGGCTTGGAGTCATAAGTAATGACTAGGGTGTTTGGTAGTATGTAATGTCAATAGCTTGGAGTAGTGGTCTCGATAACCAAACCCATAATTTAACATTTGGTGGACTCGATGACCAAACTCAGAAGCCCGGGTTAAATGTCTTGTGACCAAACTTGAGGCAAGTGGCATTGGGCTAAGTGACTTGTGACATTATCCCCATAACATCAGACCCATCTATATGTACACTTTCATCTTTGTAATTCATTACCCATGCTAACACTTCATCTCTGACAATGCAATTACACCACATTGACCTTATTATGTCACACTACATGTGTAAATTAATCTCTATCCAAGAAGAAAAGAAAATGGCCAAGGTCATGAGTAAAACAAATCTCCTTGGACAAAAAAAATAAAATGAGAGAGTTGTCTTATGTCTTGCCATTAGTGTAGACATTAGCTCAATTTCTAGAGTAATGTCACTTAAGACATACTTTGTAATATACTTGTCTTGGCACTTGATCACAATAGGACTTTAGATTATTTTAATTAATATAATTTATTTATTTTTTAATAATTTTAAATGACCTTAATTAATTATTAAAATATATTATAAGAGAGAAAAATAAATAAAAAATATATTAAAAATATTAAAAATATGATGCATAATGAATTATGACCAGTGGGATCCCTCAAAGACTTGGCACTTGGTCTTATGTGTCATTTTTTTTGCTTGAATCGAAATTGGATCAAAAAATTGTGTTGAGCGCTTGATGGCTCGGGGCTCAACTTGGAGATTGGGTATTTGCACCCATTAATTTTATATTTATATTATAAGAGGGAAAAAAAAATGAATAAGGTTGGGCGAGGCCCACATGCCCCTCTCCCACTCTCAAACCCTGCCCCGTCCCTTCTTACTCACACAACACACAATACTCCGCTCGATCACCTCTTCCTCTGCAACAACCATGACCACCAAGCTCCTTTCTCATGGGAGTAAATCCTTTTGGTGCTTCTCTGCAACAACCATGGTTGCCATGCTCCTCGTGGGTTGTCTTTTGGGCGCTCTTTGACATTATGTTGGAAAGCTCGACATCTTGTGTATGGGCGTTGCTTTGGCGGTGACAGTTTGGTAAATGCCTCAGTGTGGTTGTTGCAAAGTGCTCAGAGTCCAACAGTTAAAACGCTATATCAGAAGTTTGACTCGAACCTTATACAGAAGGGGACCAAAGAAAATCAAGATGGGTATTCCAATGAAAAACGAAGAGAGTTCAAGTTCATCTATCTCTTCATCCTTTCACGTAAATCATTCATCTTATCATGCAAATGCTAGTGCCAATGGCAATAGTAATATCAACAACGGAGTAGATTCCTCTCATTCTTCCTCTGGAGCACCTGGTCACATATTTATATATGGAGACTCAACGCTTGATGCTCCTAGAAATACACAGAACCTTCTGGTGTTGCAGAACAAGCGATCTTGGCTTCTTGGCAACCACCTGTGTTCATTCAGTTAATCTTAAATGGGCATATGATTCTCTTGGCTATGGGGTCTTGGGATGACCACCGCGAGAAAAAGTTGAAACCCACTGCCAAACAATAAGGCTAGACCCCATCTGATAAATTTAGGGTTGAGCATAGATTATATAGTGGATTGTGGATAACCTCCTCCCATTTTTCGACCTACCAGCGGCTAGCTTCTATGACAACAATGGCATGGGTTCCAGTCCATTGGTGGGTCTTTGCAGAGTTGATTGGTCAATCTATCTACTAGAAGATCCAAATTTCCACAGTTACATCGTGCTTGTAGATGTGATCCCATGGAAGCAATAACACAATGATGTGGAGTGAAACCTGTCCGATAGAAAAAAGGAGAACCTAGGCCTGATCAGTCTCTTTTCTCCATGGTTATTTCCTTCAAGCAGAGTGTCTATTAGGGAATTGGACTACTACTCAATGTAAGGCTAACTTTTTTTTTCATAAAATTTTAATCTAGCAAAGATCAAGGCTCAAAGGTAACTATAACAAATTGGATTGCAGATGAAGAGGTTGCAGACCATGTTGGCACAAAGACAAAATCCCAGTGCTATGGGTGGTCAAGCCCAGGCTTCAGTTTTGAAATCGGGCTCTGATACCATATGTAGAGCCTAACTATCTTTTTTTTTTTCAGGACTCAAAAATAAATAAATGTTTTCTAAAATCTCCTACTGAAATGACTGAATTTAGTCTATAATTTCTTTTAATGTTTTCTTATACCAGGAATAAACATCAACATCATATTAATGATAACAACATAATGACAACAAAATCAACATCATAATAACATCAACATAGCAGCATATTAATGATAAGAACATAATAACAACAACATAAGGATGACATACCAACTGGTAAAATGCATGCCTCCACCTGCAGATTTGGTTGATTCAACCTCTGGTTCACTTGTTCTTGTGCCTTCCCAAACTGTCCAACTCAATATTAACCTCCCAGCCAACTAGGAACAACCTCTTCGGCTCCCTAGCTCCAGGAATCCTTGTCGTTTCCTGGCCCCCGAGCCCAAAGTTCCTTGCAATAGCAATTCCCTATGAGAATTCCTCAAAAAAACAATTGTTCTCCCCTTCTCTATATTTCAACATTTCTTAAAACCAAAAATCATCCCCCCTTCCAAGTCCTCCCCTTCTTTCTTATCCTCCTCTCAAAATCCCCCTCATTAATTCCCCAACAACCTTATCCCCCCATTAATTCCCTAATAGCCTTATCCCCCCCATTAATTACTTCACCCACCTTTTAATAATAAAATAATAAAAGGCCCCCAGATGGGGTGTTTTTGGGCTCAGCATGTGGACAAACAAAGGGGAGGCCATCTGTCCAGACGTCCTACCACCTAGAACTGGCTCAGACATGCCCTCCTCTACCATCACCTCATGGTATTAAATCCCTCGCCGTCGTTCTTCAGACCTCACTCGAGGCCAGCCTGCAGTATTCTCAGGACCCTTCGCTTCGTGGGATATTTCATGGTGATGGGAAGGACGCATCCAGAGTCCCATCAACAAATCAACAATGAAGCTCCTAAGCCAGAGCCTGGGTGCGCTGAAGTTCATTTTCACCCTCAGCCTCTGCATTCTCATCTCTCCATGGCTTTCAATTTCATCCTTTTTTCCTGGTGCGAGCTCCACTCGTTGTCTTGGATTTATAGGTCTTGCTTCTATCTACGGGTATTGTTGAACCTCTGGGTCTGGCTGGTTTGGAACAACCTCTTGCACTTTCTCTACGCTTTCCTTACTTGGTTGCCTAGGGCCAAATCCATGCCTCGTCCTAGGGGCAAATCTAAAAGGGGGGCGTCCTGGTATGCGGCCAGAGGAAGGGTTGTGCGCGACGGT